>SJYA01002999.1:326422-511071 GCA_006410615.1 Neotragus moschatus | reverse complement strand
GTCATCCGCAGTGGGCTATCTCTCCAGGCCCTTTGTTTGGGGTGTGTAAATCACCTGTCCGGTAAATGGTTGATGCCTGTTGGTGTTTGTGTCTCTTGTCAGTCTCTCCGCTGGGCAACTGCAAGGCTTTCAGGCCTGTGGTGTGCATTCCAACAGGTACCTCATCGAAAGTAAGAAGCCAAACAGTAGAGTCTTTTTTTTCAAATTTTTAAAAAACAATTGAAGTAGAGTTGACTTACACTACTGTGTTAATTTCATGTGTGTAACAAAGTGATTCAGTTATATAAATTTATGTATATACATATATAGTTTTTTAAGATTATTTTCCATTATAGGTCATTATAAGATATTGAATATAGTTCCCTGTGCTGCACAGTAAATCCTGTTACTTGTCTATTTTTATAAAGAAGTTTCATCTGTTAATCAAATACTCCTAATTTATCCTTCTCTTTCCTCCCTTTCCCTTTGATAGCCATAAGTTTGTTTTCTATGTATCTGTTTTTAAGTTTGTTTACATCACATGTTAGATTCCACATGTAAGTAATACATAATATTTGTCTTTCTCTGTCTGACATCACTTAGTATGATAATCTGTAGGTCCATGTTGCTGAAAATGACATTATTTCATTCTTTTTTAAATGGCTGAGCAATATTCCATTGTGTATATATATACCTCACATCTTAAATCAGTTGTCTGTTGATAAGCATTTGGGTTTCCATGTCTTGGTTATGTTTTGTAAATGGTACTACTGGGAACATTGGGGTGCATGTATCATTTCGAGTTAGTGTTTTCATTTTTTCTGGATGTTTACCCAGGAGTAGAATTGCTGGATCATATGGTTGTTCTAGTGTTAGTTTTTTAAAGGAACCTTGTATGTTCAGGACACTCAAGATGGCTGTTGTCCTCTGTGCATCCTCTGCCTGTCCAGTGGCTGCTTCACCTGTACCCTAGGCATACAACTGACCTTCCTTTGTGCTTGCCCCAGGCTCCAGCTGGTGATTGTTCTTATCAAAGGGGCAGTGAGGGCCATGCCCCTCTGCTGGTTTCCCTGGTAACTAATGAGCCCGCCTGCCCTCAATTCCTCACTAACTGGTCATCTCCCCGCCCCCCCAGGACTGAGGACAGCTGCCAGATCCTGCTGTCTGCTGCACACAGTCGGGTATCGTTCCAGGACCTTGCTTCAAAAGTTAAGTTCCCCCTCTATTAAATCACTGGTGTCTGTTGCTGACTCTGGGCTCTTTCTGATGGGCAAGCACTGACCTACAGGGTGCAGCCCAACTATTTTTGAACAGCCAGGAGACGGAGGAAACCTTCGTGAGCGTGGATGTGTTGGGAAATACAGGATAAATGGAAAGTTGTGGGGGTCATCCACTAACACGTGGGGCCAAAAAGTTCCATAGGTGAAGCCAAAAGTTACGGGAAATCCTGGGGTGGCTATCCACTAGTATGTGGGGCTCCAGGGTGGCTGTCCTTGCTAAATGGGGGCTGCCAAGAGATCTGGAGAACAATGGTCTCTGATGACTCTGCTATTGTAGGGAGTCTTTTGTAATTGGTTAAGCTAGCTTTCTTGGAGAAGGCAGTGGCACCCCACTCCAGTACTCTTGCCTGGAAACTCCCATGGGTGGAGGAGCCTGATAGGCTGCAGTCCATAGGGTCGCTAAGGGTCGGCACGATTGAGCGACTTTCACTTTCACTTTTCACTCTCATGCATTGGAGAAGAAAATGGCAACCCACTCCAGTGTTCTTGCCTGGAGAATCCCAGGGATGGAGGAGCCTGATAGGCTACTGTCTACAGGGTCGCACAGAGTCAGACACGACTGAAGTGACTTAGCAGCAGCAGCAAGCTGGCTTTCTAGAAGGAACTGGTATTTCTTTTGTCCCTTTGAGATATAAATAACCTACCTGTGCTCTCTGGAACTTTAACCTCCTGTGATCTTTTTGGACATGCTGCATGTTATATATCTTCTTCGGCCCTTGAGGATGTGAATGTATTTGAAAGTCAAAATGGAGTAGCTATGGTGCAGACATCCAAAGTAAAACTGGGTGGCCATTGTGTACATGATTTTAGGCACGTTCTTGTATTGTTGAAAGCTTGTTTTTTGAACTGTTTGGAGACCAGGACATTATCTCAGAATGAGGTTACTGCTTGTATTTTGCTTAATTGTCATGATCTCCCCTCAGTTGTACCTGTTGGAAATCTTGCAGTTCATCCCTAGTCTTAGGGAGGAAATCTATTTGAGGACTGAGCAACACCGCTGGCCTCCCTGTGAAATGAGTCAAATTTCTGGGTCTACAGTGAAATGCCATTGTTGTCCTCCTCTGGATTCCATGAAAAATTGACCTGCCTGATGTGATTATGTGGGGGCTACTGACAGTGAGGGGAAAGGCTCATCGTCTTCCGGTCCCACTGATACATCAGAAGGACTCCTGTCAATAAACATTACTGAATGACCAACAGCCCGAGAGCCCCTGCAGGCTATGCTGTACAGAGTGGAATAGGCTGGACTTCTGCACATATAGTCCATCTAGTGGGGTTAATTGCTTTTGTTTGGAAAGACTTAATGGGTCCACTTTTGGCAGCACTCAGCATAACATGAGATGACAGATACATACTGTGACCGCTGACTTCTGGCCAGACCATGAGACTGTTTTTTTTTTTAAAAAGTCGGGTCTTCCCCTCCCCATGGGGAGGGCTCTGGGTTTGTGAAAAGCAAGGGTGGCCTTTCCTTCCTCAGAACTGCACAGGGCGCTGCTACTATTGACTCCCTTTCCATTGATCAGGTAAGTGATCTGGCTCTAAAATTTGCGCACAGTCTGGCCCATGACTGTTCTGAACATACTAGGTATCTTAATCCTGATACTCTGGCCCCTACTGTCTGTATTGTGGTATCTGGTTTTGGTGCCCCTCGCAAACCTGAAGGGATACGGTGGAAGGTGAGGGGGTTGGGGGACCAAGGTTGTAAGGGTTGGGCAGGGTCTGTAGGAGTGGAGTGTATGGTCAGGCCACTCAAGGTGGCTGTTCCCTTGCTCTCTGTACACCCCCACCTGACCAGTGTCTGCTTCACCTGTACACTATACACATGTCTGACCTTCCTATGTACTTACCACAGGCCCCAGCTAGTAATTGTTCTTATCCAAGGGGCTGTGAGGGTCGTGTCCCCTGCTGTTCCCCTGATAGCTAACCAGCCCACCTGACATCAATTCCCCTATAACTGGTAAGCTCCCCTCACCCCCAGGAGTGAAGATTGCCACCATGCCCTGCCAGTGTCCACTGCACATGGTGGGGTGTTGCTCCAGGGCCTTGCTTCAGATATGTAAGCCTTCCCTGCCACCCCTAACCCCCGCCCCCTGCCAATTAAACCATTGATGTCTCTTCTGCTGATTCTGGGTTCTTTCTTTAGTCTTGACCAGGCAAGCACAGGGCTTGTAGGCCTGTCGGGGGCAGCCCTACACATATCAATACTGCTCTTCACAGTGACTGCACCAATTTACATTCCCACAGATAGTGTAGGAGGGGTCCCTTTTCTCCACACCCTCTTTCAGTTCATTTGTTCAGTCGTGTCTGACTCTTTGTGACCCCATAGACGGTAGCATGCAGGGCTTCCCTGTCTATCATAGCTCCTGAAGCTTGCTCAAACTCATGTCCATCGGGTCAGTGATGCCATCCAACCATCTCACCCTCTGTCATCCCCTTTTCCTCCTGCCTTCAATCATTCCCAGCATCAGAGTCTTTTCAAGTGAGTCAATTATTTGCATCAGGTGGCCAAAGTATTGAAGCTTCAGCATCAGTCCTTCCAATGAATAGTCAGGACTGATCTCCTTAAGGAATGTCTGGTTTGATCTCCTTGCAGTCCAAGGGACTCCCAAGAGTCTTCTCCAACACCACAGTTCAAAAGCATCAATTCTTTGGTGCTCAGCTTTCTTTATAGTCCAACTCTCACATCCACACATGACTACTGGAAAAACCATAGCTTTGACTAGCTGGACCTTTGTTGGCAAAGTAATGTCTCTGCTTTTTAATATGCTGTCTAGGTTGGTCATAGCTTTTCTTCCAAGGAGCAAGTGTCTTTTAATTTCATGGCTGCAGTCACTATCTGCAGTGATTTTGGAGCCCAAGAAAATACAGTCTGTCACTGTTTCCATTGTTTCCCCATCTATTTGCTATGAAGTGATGGGACCAGATGCCATGATCTTCGTTTTCTGAATGTTGAGCTTTGAGTCAACTTTTTCACTCTCCTCTTTCACTTTCATCAAGAGGCTCTTTAGTTCTTCACTTTCTGCCATTAGGGTGGTGTCATCTGCATATCTGAGGTTATTGACATTTCTCCTGGCAGTCTTAATTCCAGCTTGTGCTTCATCCAGCCTGGCATTTTGCATGACGTACTCTGCATATAAGTTAAATAAGCAAGGTGACAATATACAGCCTTGACGTACTCCTTTCCCTATTTGGAATCAGTCTTGTTGTTCCATGTCCAGTTCTAGCTGTTGCTAATTGACCTGCATACAGGTTTCTCAGGAGGCAGGTCAGGTGGTCTGGTATTCCCATCTCTGTAAGAATTTTCCACAGTTTGTTATGATCCACACAGTCAAAGGCTTTGGTGTAAATATACCGTCTCTAGCATTTATTATTTGTCGCCTCTTTTTTTATTATTAAACTTTTAATTTTGTTTTGGAGTATAGCCAGTTGATAATGTGATAGTTTCATGTGGGCAGCCATGCTTATACATATATTCATTCTCCCTTAACTCCCCTCCTATCCAGCCTGCCACATAACATTGAGCAGAGTTCCTTGTACTATGCAATAGATTATTCATAGACTTTTTAATAGCTATTCTAATGGGTGTAAGGTGATACTTCATTGTGGTTTTGATGTGCATTTCTGTAATAATTAGGGATGTTGAACATCTTTTCATGAGCTTGTTGGCCATCTGTATGTTGTCTTTGGAGAAATGTCTACTTAGGTTTCTGCCTGTTTTTTGATTGGATTGTTTATTTTTGATATTAACTTGTATGAGCTATTTAAATATTTTGACTATTAACCCCTAATTGGTCTCATCATTTGCAAATATTTGCTCCCATAGGTTGTCTTTTCATTTTGTTGATGGTTTCCTTTGCCTTTTAAGTTTATGCACCATTGTTCATTTTGATTTTATTTCTTTTTGCCTTGGGAGACTGAGCTAAGAAAATAACGCTATGATTTATGTCAGAATGCTTTGCCTATGTTCTCTTTTAGTTTTATGGTTTCATGTTTTATATTTAGGTTCTTTAAGCCATGTTGAGCTTTTTATTTTTTTTTTTGGTATGGTGTTAGTGTGTTCTAATTAACTTGATTTACATGTAACTGTTGAAATTTTCAAACACCACTTGCTGAAGAGACCGTCTTTTCTCCATTGAATATTCTTTCCTCCTTTGTTGAAGATTAACTGACTATAGGTGGTGGATTTATTTCTGGGCTCTCTATTTCTGTTCCATTGATGTATATATCTTTTGTGTCAACATCACACTGAAAAATAGCATCTTTATATTAGATTTGAGTCCTATTATGAAAGAATTTTAATGAGCTGTGGAATATTATTGGTTTTGTGTATTTTTAGAATTAATAATCTGGAGCCCAAAACGTGACGGTTTTTTTTTTTTTTTTTGAGTATCAGTTTGGTACAGTGACCGTCAGACAGTAATGGAACTCTGAGGCCCCAGTTCTTGCAGAAGAGCCTTGTTAGGTAATTGTAAATGCTGAAACTGAAGTCTTTGACCTCAGGCATGGAGATACTAGATATGTTAGGCAGGTTATCAAACCTGTGTGTGTACTTTGAACAGAGAATGATGATATCACAATTATTCCAGAATAAAGGCTGAGAATTCCAACATGAAAGTGATGCTAATGGACTTTGATTGATGAAACACTCTAGCATATTAAAACATATATAGAAGGCTAGAGAATGCCTCTTGGAAAGCAACATTGCAGAAGAAGGAAGCAGGTAGCTTTTAGGCCCTAGGGAATCTCACTCAAGTGAGCAAGTCACAGGTATAATGGGCTGGTTTAGTGGGAGGCAGCTGTTCAGTTGCTAAGCTCTGTTCAACTCTGCGACCTCATGGACTGCAGCATGCCAGGTTTCCCTGTTCTTCACTGTCTCCCAGCGTTTGTTCAAACTCATGTCCATTGAGTTGGTGATGTCATCCAACCATCACATCCTCTGTCACTCACTTCTCCTGCCTTCAGTCTTTCCCAGTGGGAGACAAAGATACAGTGAAATGGCCCTCCAAGATGAAATAGACTCTACTAGGTGAGAAGGCCACAGCAATAGTGAGTCCACAATGGACTACTACCTGAACTGATTTCGGGTAAATGGTACTTACTCACAGGTTGAAAGATCAAAGTCAAGGCTCTAACTCAAGGAAATGGAAGTACTTGGGGGAAAGGGTAATGTGTTAAAACTTGGGAATAGGGGTAAGTAGGAACTTCAACTGAGCCAAAGGCAAGGCTGGATAGTTGAGGATGGTTTGAGGTCCATCACTATGGGAGGTCATACCTGGGACTTTATTCCTTGTTCTAAATGGAAAAGTAGGACTTGGGAAGCAGCGTGGAATTATACTTCTTTTCATTGGCAAGCTGAGTCTTAGAGCAACATCTATTTTGAATATAATCTGCATATAAATATACATACACACATATAGATATGTGTATATGACTGTATACACATACACCGTCAGCTGTAAAACTGGATTAGTCGATGACTTAGACAAGATAAGATTTTAGGAAGATCTATTAATGGTCCAACCTGTGGTCAGCTAGTCAGGGCCACAAAGAAATTGGGAGGAGTCCAGACTCTATGAAGAACAGCACAGACCTAGATAGAAAGTCCCTAGCCCAGTAAAATATGTAGATCTAATCTGTAAGGGTTCCCAGTGGTCATGGATGGATGTGAGAGTTGGACTGTGAAGAAAGCTGAGTGCTGAAGAATTGATGCGTTTGAACTGTGGTGTTGGAGGACTCTTGAGAGTCCCATGGACTGCAAGGAGATCCAGCCAGTCCATTCTGAAGGAGATCAACCCTGGGATTTCTTTGGAAGGAATGATGCTAAAGCTGAAACTCCAGTACTTTGGCCACCTCATGCAAAGAATTGACTCCTTGGAAAAGACTCTGATACTGGGAGGGATTTGGGACAGGAGGAAAAGGGGACGACAGAGGATGAGATGGCTGGATGGCAACACTGACTCAATGGACGTGAGTCTGAGTGAACTCCGGGAGATGGTGATGGACAAGGAGGCCTGGCATGCTGCGATTCATGGGGTCACAAAGAGTCGGACACAACTGGGTGACTGAACTGAACTGAACTCTGTAAGGAATGCCTGGTGAGTGCTCAGAGAATAGGTGGAATTCCAGAGCGGCTCCTCTTCTCTTTGTATTATATTTAGTCTCTTACTTTTCTATTTGCAGTTCCATTCTACCTCTAATCTTGCTTCTGTGCTATTCTTTTCCCAGAACTGGTTTTGGATTTTGAACTTTGGTTTCTGCTGTCTCTCCCCTGGCAAGCCCTCTTTATTAACTAGCCCTGTTTGATGTGAATCTTGACTTCCCACAGACATTTACTGCTCTTTCATGCGGACTCTGTAGGCCAGAGCCCAATTTTGTAAACGGACTTGGAAAAGATAGTAGTTGATATTTCTGAACAATTCTGTTGTCTTTGGACCATCCCTATCCTCATTTATTATCAGTATATTCGATAGACAAGTATTTCCCAAAGTATGCTCCACTGCCTGCTTAGTCCTATGAAATGTTCTATGGAAAGAGTTCTGTGACCATATATGTTTGGGAAACAGAGTATGTTATATCCTCCTCTTGGAAGTCGTACTATGAATGTTAGCACATTAAAGGCTGTGATAAGTCCTTCAGAAATGAAACTCTTCATAAACAAATGTTTTCCAAAGTTGCTTGTTCTGCTACTTAAAATTCCACAGACATAATGTTCCAAAGAACAAATATGGGGAAATGCTGTCACAAAGCCGAGTTTGTACTGGATTTTCCATTTAAATTGTTAGGCTAAATGAACTTTATTGATAATCATCAAGTCTAGCAGAGAATAGAGCGTACTTTACAAATATTTTCTTTTGATAGAGCATTCCCATGACCACAAAATCTTTTTTGCGACTGTATAGGAGACTTCTTAAAGTTCTACTTGTGACTACCTCATGTAAGGATAAGAAGTAAAAGCAGCTGACCTTCAGAATATTATTCAAATATGATTTTGTCCTGGGAACAGAATAAAACATGTACTGAGTTTATTTTAATTAGAAATGTGCAATAAAGTAGAAATAACTGTACTGCTTAACATGACCTGGTCATAAAATGTTGGTTCTTAGAATTAGTGAGTTTCTTATGAAGGAAGAGACAGCTCTTCAACTAGTAGTAATTAGGCCTCCACTTTAATCAGTGGGCCAGTGAAAATCAATGAGAAGTAAGTACTTGTCTCTCATAATCTTAGCAGAGGGAGACTTGAGGTCTTCAGGCAATAATGCAGCATTCAGAGTGTGCACTATAAAATTTCTGAGCTGTATTGACAAGTCTGGGGCTGTTAGTTTTTATGGAATGCAGTTGCATCTTTTATGCTGGTAATCCTAAGTCATTCAACCAAACTCAGCAAGCAATACAAAGGACGACGGAAGTGGAATTCAGGAGAAACATAATCTTATAGTGCCAGTGATTCTGTGGCCCATTACTCTCAGTGAGTCTAAGCCTGGGAGAAGGATTGGATGGGAGTGAGGGTCAGCCCATGGGACAGAATGTTAATCTGCTTTCCTCTCTTTTCCCAAGTGCCTTTTCTAGCATGAACAGGCTCTGTGTCAAGCATGATTTTAGTGGTTGGTGATTTGTGTTCCTCACAAAAATGGCTTCCTTAAACAAACCAAAGTCTTCAACTGGAGATCAATATGGTAGTGCCTTTCCAAGGGATTTTCAAGGATAATTTGGCTATATGCACTTTTTACCTTGTGCATGGGCTTTGGAGCTAACCTCCATGGGAGAGGGGACCCTGTTGAACTCAGATATCCTGTCCACTTGTTCTGAGACTTGATCCTATTTCTGATTCTCCTTCTCAAGCAGGGATCTTGTTGGGGGAGGGGAAAACTGAGTCACATTTCAGGAAGAGTCATGAGAGATGCATTTGTTACCAATCATGTATATTCTAAGGAAGAGAATGTCTTTTCTCTACAAACACTCTTTCCTGGAGCAGGGGAGCAGTTATGGTGAACACAGAAAGTTGGTACCACATTTTTCTTTGCTTACTACACACAGCAAAAATACTATTTTTTTGTAAACTGCTTGATTCAGCCATGTGGCTTGGATTGGGAACATTGTGATAAATAGCTAGAAGAATTATGACTATGGAAACTAACATAAGTGCTGGCAGTTGAAGCCCATTCATTTTTGTATAGAATTCTTTATGGAAACCAAAATAAAATTTTAATTCTATTAATAAAAACAACAAATAATAACATATTTGTCTTGCACTTTGAAAATATCAGGTTGATTCATAGCTTGTAACTTTAATGTAATTCACCCTGGTGAGATCTACTTGTAATAGTGAAACAGATTATAGCAACTCTGAAACAGATGGTTATATGTGTCTACATATATCCACTGGCTATGGGCACATATTGCTGTATCACTGTATTGTTGACCTGAAACAGTCTGCCAGTTACTTCTCAAGCAAAAATAGGCTTACTGAAGATCAGCAAAGAATTGCAATTTGGAATCTGCAACCATGGGAAGTTATGTATCAGTCCCCACACAGCAAGGAGAGAACTCTTTTTAAAGTGGGGAAAAGGAAGTTGGGAAGGGTTGAGTAAACAGAGAGTCCAGTGGAGGAACTGAGAGTCTGGTCTAGTGACTTTTCACTGGCTAAGCTATAACAGTCCCTCATTGGCTGAGCTCTCCCTGGGCAAGAAGAGGAAGTCTTTCTTCTTTCTTTTGGATTCTCCTATCATAATAGGGAATGAAAGCTTTCTTTCTGACCTCCTGACTCTATTTTAATTGAGGTTTTCTATTCATTTTTATGAAAATGAAAGTTGCTCAGTCATGTCCAACTTTTTGTGATCCCATGGACTGTAATCCACCAGGCTTCTCCATCCATGGAATTCACCAGGCAAGAAGACTGGAGTGAGTAGCCAGTCCAAGTTGTGCTAGTGGTAAAGAACTCATCTGCCAATGCAGAAGAAATAAGAGACACAGTTTTGATCCCTGGCTCATGAAGATCTCCTGGAGGAGAGCATGGCAACCCACTCCAGTATTCTCACCTGAAGGATCCACTGGACAGAGTAGGTGGGGATGGGGCTACAGTCCATAGTGTTGCAGAGTTGGACGCAACTGAAGTGACTTAGTGTGCATTAATTTTTATAGTATGTAATATGCAATCGTTTGTATTGACTTAAGTGCTTTCAAGTATAAAATTTCTCTGCACAGATGCACGAGGAACAGTGGTTATTTCTGGGAAGGAGAGCTTGGAGGGTTGGGAGAATGTTTGAATTTTTAAAATTACATGTATATGTGTGCTCAGTTGCTTTTCCAACTTGGCGTTCCCATGGACTGTAGCCTGCCAGGGACCTTTGTCCATAGAATTTTCCAGGCAAGAATACTGGAGTGGGTTGCCATTTCCTTCTCCAGGGGATCTTCCCAATCCAGGGATCTAACTTGCATCTCTTGCTTCTTTTACATTGGCAGGTAGATTCTTTACCATTGCACTATACAGAGTGAAGTAAGCCAGAAAGAAAAGCACCAATACAGTCTACTAACACATATATGTGGAATTTAGAAAGATGGTAATGATGACCCTGTATGCGAGACAGCAAAAGAGACACAGATGTTGCAAAAATTGGCAAAGACTGGGAGAAGATTTACATCTCAACAAGTCAGAAAGAGAATTGACAGTTGCAAGTTTTCTAAAGTAAATGCATTAAGAAAAGAGAGGTTAAGGGTCTATAGTCAGGAAACAAACCTATAGTCAAGCCAAGGAAATTATGTCATCTTTGTCATGCACCAGTCACTTTTATATGTCTTGAGAAGCAGAATTATATTCAGGCATCAGCAGCAGAGGGCATTTAATTTTTCTGTAATATTTTTAAAAGAGTTTACATTTTAAAAACGTGTTAGATACTCCCATGAACAAGAACTTAGTTTTTCCTTAGGAATAACTAACCTAAGTGAGATAAAGCATATTATTAACATTCACTTATAAGCCTTGCCTGGTTCACAAAATTGATTTGATTGACTCTTTTATGAAATTTCTCCTGGCTGTCGCAATTCCAGTTTATGGCCCTAGAGAGGATGCGAAAGTAAATAATTCAAATAAGATAATATGGCATCCTAATGGAATTATACTACAGAGTAAATATGAAAGCATCTGGCACAGTGTCTAATCTGAGATGTCCTCAAATGTTTTTCAAAGTAGACATTGGACTTGTTCCCATTTTCTGGTCCCAGACCAAACGCTCGCTGGTATTTCACCGTTGGATGTTTCTACCAGAGCCGTACAATCCTGTGTTTGTAGCATCACCATGTGTTGCTATGCAGAGATTTCATGTTACTGGGAAGAACTCAAGCACATTTGGTGATGGTAACTGGTGGGCGGTGAGGTGACATGTGAGGGAGCAAAGGAATGAAGGAACAGCAAGAGTGGTGATGGTAAAAGTTTGCAGGAGCAGGGAGGGGAAGATGGCAGGAAAGGACATCAGCCACCCATCACACACGCGGAGAGCTTGCTGCTCCATCTGATGGTACACAGGTAGGTGGGGCAGGCTGAGTCCTGGCTAGAATCCTCTGACTATTCAGGTTTCCAAAGTGATGAAAAGCAGGGGCTCTTGGAAGTCCGGTTGGAAATTATTTATTTGCATTCTGACTCTAGCAGCTGGCTGTGTGACTTGGAGGATATTATTCAACCTTAATGTCATCGATAGAAGAAAGATAGTTATAGATGGCTCATTTGGGGCATTAGATGGGATGTGTGTAAACACTTGAGCACAGTGACAGGTCCATTTGGGCCAAAAACAAACTACTGAAAGAGAGGACAGGAGTGGAAAATGCCAGTTTCCCTTCCTCAGGTTTTCAGAGGGCTTCCCTGCCGAGGTTTATGCTGCCGCTACTTCCAGGCTCTGGGCTAAGAATAAAACTCACTAAAGCAAATTCTCTTTTGATGAAGTAGTAGGAAAGAGGGTATTGAACTCACCAGTTGACAGTGTTTTGAGAAAGCAGGAAGTGTGGGCCTGCAGCAGTCAACTAACTGTCTGAGGGTTTGTTTTGTACCTCTGATTATTCATTTTCTGTGATTCAGAAATTGCCTAAATGTTTTAATTATGTTCCTTTCATTGTATTTTAATGAGCTAATGAATTCTTTCACCCACTTTTTATCCAACAATGGGGCAATAATTATAATACCCAGAAAATCTTTTTAAATTGCCAGGAATCAAAATTCAGCGGAGTTCTTTCTGGGTATTAAAATGAATGTGCTAATTTCGTTAGCTAACAAGCAGCTTTGAACACCCACTGTGCACCGAGCCCCACACAAAATGTGAGGGATGTGAAAGAAAAAAGAACCAGAAGTCTACCTTCCCTTTAGTTTTACTTTAGAATGTAAATAACTTAGCTCCTTTTCCTCTTGTTTCTTCATTCATTTACTTTGTAACCATTGGTGGAGCACGTATTTCATGTCGGGCACCAGGTGTGTTGTGACCTGATGCTTGTGGAGCATAAAGTGTAAGGTCAGGATTGGCGAGAGATGAGCTTTGGGATCAGATATAACAGAGACTTTACCTAGGATTAAATGAAGGGGAGACTTTGAAGGTTTTCAATCTGGAATGATGTGGTCAGATTCACATGTTTTATATACATGACTTGGGTTGTAAGGAAGAAAATGGATTAGAGAAAGAGTTACTGGTTATAATGCGACTTCTGTGGTTTTGCAGGAGAAAATGGAAGCAGTGGAAGAAGGGTTAGATAGTGGACACCTGAGGCCCCTTTGTTTCCTTCTGCCCACCTTCCAAGGGGCTGTGATTTCCTGGGGCCTATGGGGCTCTGAGGAAACCGAGTCCACCTGTGGCGCCATGGGGGTAGAGCACGTGGTTTGGGCTAAAGCACTCACACTGGGTGTAGGCGGATGGACTGTGCTGATGAGCACAGACTAAGTCCCTTATCACCTATAGGGCTGGGGATTGGTTTGGAGGTGAACATATTACTTAAAAACAGCTAATCACAGTGACTCTCAACTTTTCCGGGGATTATGTGACCAGTACTCATTCTTGCTCTGGAGAATGTAATGTAGATATGAGACAGATTCCCTGGAGGCCATGTTATTTTCTAAAGCCAATGACAGGTAAGTGCAAGGGCAGCTGTGAGGCTCAAAGTAGTCACCAGGGGAACTCTTGGGAACTACCCATTCAGGTCAAGAGAGTCCAAATGACCGTAGGGGAGCATATGTATGTGGTCACTTCTCTGACCTTCACCACCCTTAGCTCTTTCAAGGTTTGTTCTCTGTATTGAAGCCCTTTATGTTGACATATATAAAGGATCTCTTTTTCCTATCCACAAACTGGCTGATCCAAGCTAATAGTTAAATTTGTGAGGGAGGTTGATATTGTTTAAGAGCATCATCTTCAATTGGGAAGAAAAATGCTTACATGTGAATCCTTGGGCAATACCAATACTTGGGAATCAGTGGAAGAAGACCAGAAATAAGACTAAAAAAGGAACTGTCTGATGCAGAGGAAGAGAGAGCCAGTGGAGTATAATGCTGTGGAAGCCAAAGCATTAAGTTTCAAAGAGGAGGAGGAATTTGCAAAGTAACAAGACTTGGTAAGAGAGAACAAATGATCAGCCAGTAGATTTGGTAGAAATAAGGTCACGTAAGACCTTTGCAAGAATAGTTTCAGTTGAGGGATAAAGGATGAAGCCATTGTAGGGTCAGCTGGAAGAACTGGCCCAGTGAATTCACTCATATGAAAATAGACCATGAGTTTTAACTGCTAGTCCACTTTAAACACATATCTCTGTTGGGAAAATTTCCTCTTATATCCCAATGTCCCGAGGTAGAAACTAGAAATGCTCCTCTTCCCTGACCTTCCTTGCTCCTAGAGCAAGGACATGTAACTTGGGCTCTGTTAACCTAAGAAACCCATTTGAGATTTTAATTCAGAAGATACTGAAGGACACACAGTGCAACTCTGGTAAAGGTCCACATTGAAAATATTTATGATACAATAACTTAAGAGCCTTAAGATATCCCTACGCTTTGATTCTGTAATCTCATTACTCAAAATTGGAAATTATCAGAGGCCAAAGCTATATTTATTAAGATGATCAAGGCTGCATGTTCTATCCATAAAAGGAAAAAAATGGAAATGCCCATCCTTAGTTAGAATGGTCAAATAAACCGTGGTGCATGCACTTGGTGGAATATTATTCAGTCTGTATCTTTCATATTAGTGCCTATCACATGGTAGTTATTTGTTAAAATAATGTTAAAGTGAAAATTATGGAGACTGTACACGGAAAAACGTATATGGTTTGTTGTGGTAACAATAAGTAAAAGATGAAATGAATTTTTATATATATGATTACACCTATGAAAAGTAGAATACATGAGTACATGAACTCTGCTGCTGCTGCTAAGTTGCTTCAGTCATGTCCACTCTGTGCGACCCCATAGACGGCAGCCCACCAGGCTCCCCGTCCCTGGGATTCTCCAGGCAAGAGCACTGGAGTGGGGTGCCATTTCCTTCTTCAATGCGTGAAAGTGAAGTCGCTCAGTCATGTCTGACTCTTTGCGACCCCATGGACTGCAGCCTACCAGGCTCCTCCATCCATGGGATTTTTCCAGGCAAGAGTACTGGAGTGGGGTGCCATTGCCTTCTCCACATGGTCTCTAAATGAACTCAAAACTCAAAAATGAAAAGATTTGCAGTAGGACTGGGAGTATGTATGTGACCCCCTCCCCCTCTTTAATACTGTTACTATGTTTATCACTATGGGCTTCCCTAGTGGCTCAGATGGTAAAGAACCTGCCTGCAAGGCAGGAGACCCAGGTTCAATCCCTAGGTCAGGAAGATCCCCTGGAGAAGGCAATGGCTACCCACCCCATTATTCTTGCCTGGAGAATTCCATGGACAGAGGAGCCTGGCCAGCTACAGTCCAAGATGTCACAGAGTTGAACACTACACAAGCAACTTAGCATGCGCACATGCATGTTTATTACCTATACCACAATAAGCTGAAGTTCAAAATGCAAAAAAAGAAAAGGGAAGAAATAAGCCAGATAAGTCCAGTGCAATTCCTGCTTTGTTCTGGGCTCCTGCTGTCCTAGGCCATTCTGCCCTCTTAGGTGATTCCATCCACAGGCTTCAGAAGGAAAGTTTCTGTTGATTAGCCCACCAAGCCAGGAAAACTTTGACTCATGTCTGAGGAAGTTGGCTGCTTCTGTGACATTGCAGTCCATCAAGACCTGCTCTGAAGATTTCCACCTTCATGATCCTTCAGAGAGAGGTGTGCAAGAAACATCAAAGGAGCGCAATGTGTACTTGGAGCTATGCTCTGCTTCTCTGTTTGACAGCTTTAATTGGGAGTCTGAGAGGCAGCAGGTTCCGGGAAAGAGAAGAGGCTTTGGAGCCTGTGTCAGCTGGGTGGTGTGCAGGTGTGTGCAACAGTAAATCTTACTAGAGTGGCTTACATAGTTTTAAACACTTTTATTCTCTTCTTTTAATAAGAAGTCAGGTGGTAGATAGTCCTGAATGGCCTGGTGGCTCACTAAGAAAATCAGCGGTCCAGGCTTTTCCTAGCCTTTGTTCTCTGTGTTGATTCTTGCAGCAAGAAAGCCATAGGAAACCCACATTCCTGGTAGAGGGAAGATGAAATACCTGCAGACTTTCTCCATCTCCTCAGTCAGAACGCATCATCTAATCACTCTTAGCTCCAGGAAATGCTGGAAGGTTGTTTTTCATTCTGTTTCAGACTTTCTATTTCCTTATTTGAAAAGGGAAATTCAATGAACTATCTTATACGGTTGTTGTGAGGGTGCAGTAACTGAGTCAGGAAAAGATCTCATCTAGCGCCAGGGACCTTAGGTATGTTAAGAATAAACTCAGTGAAGCTAGGACTGCAAGAGCCCGACCATGAGTCATATTCAAATGAGTTGTGTGATTTCAAAGCCTTTGAATCGCGTTTATATGTTTTTCACTTGAAAAAACAAATCTTAGGTTTTAAAAAAAATCATTACATACATACATATATATATATATATATATATATATATATATATATATATATATAGTTGAGGGACAAACAGTCCTATAACCAATAGTCCCTTATCCTCAATACATCCCATGTTTAACCTCTCTGAGTGGTGGAGGGCTGGTTGGTTGTCTGGCTGACAGTCTGGGAGAGGCATTCTATGACAGGGATGCCCCAACCTCTGGGCTCTAATGCCTGATAATCTGGGGTGGAGCTGATGTAATAATAATAGAAATAAAGTTCACAGAAATGTAAGGGGCTTGAATAACCCCTAAACCATTCACCTGCTCCCCCCCCAATTTTCTGTGGAAAAATTGTCTTCTACAAAACTGGTCCATGGTGCCAAAAGGTTGGGGATTCTATTCTAAGAATC
The DNA here is from genome assembly GCA_006410615.1 of Neotragus moschatus. Lineage (NCBI taxonomy): Eukaryota > Metazoa > Chordata > Mammalia > Artiodactyla > Bovidae > Neotragus > Neotragus moschatus. The sequence goes on along the minus strand of SJYA01002999.1, from coordinate 494,427 downwards.
TGTCTTAAAAATTATTAGCAAATCTCGAGGATATTCAAAAGGTATAAAGAATTAATAATTGAACTAGTAGCCAATGACCATAGTTCCAGATATTTATCTATTAATAGGAAAAACAGTCCCATTAAATACACCAAATAAGATGTTGGAGTGCCTGTTCGCATACCCTGCACCACACACCTTTAAAAATGAATGGCTGAGCTGCCAGGAACATACACAAACTCATGAGGGGCTAAACTAAAACAACACTGTGAATCTAGAGAGGTGAGCAGGGGCTAGAGCACTTGCTAATCTTTGACGACTTAGGCCTTTGATTTCATGGCCACCGAAGGACAGCTGACAAAGCCCCCTGCTTGGGAACATGGCCATTCAGATCAGAGACACTTGAATGTAGTTAGAACTCCCAGAGGGTAGAACCGTCTGGGAAAGTTTGAGCTAAACACATTCTCCTCTGAAAAGGATAGAGTAAGGCACATAAATTCAAGTGTCTCTATGGTGACTTTCAACCCTTCTTATCTTCCCAGCATCCATCATACTTCAGAGATTTCTGGAACCTCCAGCTTCTGAGACTTTGGGGACTTCTGAGGCTCTGTATGATAAACCCTTTGCTTCTTTGCTTGGCTCCCCACATGCTGTTTGCTTTCTGCTCTTGATCATTGGTCAAGGTAGTCGCCTCATCTCTGCATGTTTCCAAGTTTTGAAACTGCTGTCTTTGTCAGCTGTTTCCTCTCCTCTCTATCCTTATGGGTGTCTGCATTTATTCTGTTTCTGGAACAGAGTTATGTGTTAGGAGCCAGGGGAGGAAAATATGAAGAATGAACCCGTAAATGTTTAAACAGAAAGTCCAAAGTGTAGAACTTTGCTAGTGCTTTCTTAGTCCATGTCATAGTCACATTTCTTCAAAAGACTACAAACACTGCTCCTACAGCCCACAACTTCCCACTCAAATAGCTGCTCACTTCTCTTGCCTGCCAGTGCAGTGTTCTTTCACTTTCTCTTGTACCCCATCGTATCACACTCCTTTCAACTCTGTACATGGGGATTTTTTTCAGAGGATTCCAGGTGGTGCTAAAATGAAGGTTGAGAACCACTGCTGCTGATAGATGTGTTGATTTGTTGATATTTGGATCAACCTAGGGGAGACTATCCATTAACACATTGATGGTTAGTGATTTCTTGTGCCGAGTTTAAACCAGCTGTGTGTTTCAAGTTGTTCAGTCATAATAGTTTCAACAGCCTGGAGTCTATCCCTGCCCCTTTCAGAGTATATCGAGCTGGTGTGTGCCTTTGCACACCTAAACACACGCTCTTGGAATGTGGTCAGAAGCTTCACTGACTGTCTTACTGCCTTGAATAGCCACTTGCAGAAACTTCTGAGAAGATCAGATACCGACTTTTTACCAAAAAGCAATTCCATATGAAAAATACTGTCTGTTATTAGATAACTATACTTATATTTTTATAAATATATTTTGTAACTATACTTATATTTAAGGAGAAAAATATGAGCTCTATCTGAAGTGATGCTTTTAGGAAGCTGAGATGCTTTTCTGAGTTACTGCTGTCATTCAGTTCTAGGCAATCATAATCCAGTACTACATTAAGTCAAAAACAGTGGCTGGGGTTCTTTCTTTTTTTAATATTTATTCGTCTGTATTTATCTGGCTGTGTCTGGAAGCATGCAGGATCTTTTGTTGTAGTGCACGGGCTTCTCTTGTGGATCCTAGGCTTGCCTGTGGCATATCGGCTCTTAGTTCTCAGACCAGGGGTTGAACCTGTGTCCTTTGCACAGCAGGGTGGATTCTTAACCGCTGGACCACCAGGCAAGTCCCAGTGGCTAAGTTTCCAACGAGAGTGCACATAATTTTGGCTGTCAAGGTAGAAAGGATGACAAATGATGTAGGTGCTCGCATTAACTGACGTGAACATTGATGGCAACTTGCTTTGGTTGAGTTTTAAAAATCATGTGAGGCATACAGAGATGAAAAGGACATTTTCTTATTCTAACTTACAGTCCAGAGCAGAACTTACAGTCTCAAAGAAGAAAAAGCTAACTCCAACCTAAGAAAACACCAGAGAAAAGGTTGTCATGGAAGCACAATAACAAAGGAATCCTCTTAGTAATTTTGTGAATTCCCCAACTCCTTTTTTTGGAGCTATTAGAAGGGTGGAAAGAGCTTTTAGTTTCCAGTGCAAGACCTGGAAGATAAAAAGGAAGTGCCCTCTGGGTCCAAAGAGAATGGGTGAGTGCCAGCATCATGCCCACTTGGAAGGTGATTAGTGTTTCCTAAATGCCTACCACATGCTGGACGTGTATCATAGTTTCAGGGGCCTGTGCTCCCTCCTGGCACAGTCAGTGGTTTGATGTGAGATCTGAGTGATTCTGCCTGTTTTCTTGGAAGCGTTTCCCATCCTACTTCTAACTGATTCAGGTACTTATTCTCACAACACCTAGTTTCACTGATGTTACATGTCACTGTGTAACACATTGGGACATAGAAGATGTGTCTGGAAAGTTCCACTGGGACATCACGTTCAGCCTGAATGATACAACCAACGGTCCGAAGGGGCCTTAGAGCTCATGTTGTTAGCTCTCTTGCTCCCTTGATTATATCACTGCAGGGTCTGTGTAAATACTTTGTCCATTGAGAGCTAACCATTTCTCAAGGTAGTCTGCCACTTAAAGGCCAGTGTGTGCTGTTAAAAATGTTTTTATTATGAGCTGAAATTCAGTGGACCACATTTAACCCTCTTGAACTTTAGAGAATTTGGCTTCGTTTTCAATATACCTGAGCCTATTAAAAAATCCCCATCATGGAAGTCAGCCCTGAGAAAAGTCTTAATGAAACAAAAATGTCTTTGGATCTCCTTCACTTCTAATTATCTACTTTCATACTTTGGCTTTGATTTCAATACAGGCTTTGTAGTTCACTAGACTCCAAAGCATCATTTGATAAATTTCTAGAGAAGAATAGCAAATACTCGTATTTCCATTTTCAGTCAGTATAGCAGAACCAAAGAATGAAAAAGCCCAGCTTCTCAAAATACTTTTCACTGAATGGCTGCCCTTCAGTCTTTGTACACAGAGGGCTTCGGGAAATTAACCAACAAGGATTAACTGAGGGCCTGATACTTGTTCAGACAAGCAGCGTTAATGGTGCTTAGAGATGAAAGACTGGTTTCAACATCTCAAGGAGCTTGCTGTCTAGCTAGGGAGACACTGATATGTTTGAAATGAAAGCAAACACCACATGATAGATTGGAAAAGGTATAAAAGTTTTTTTTAACATTAAAATTTTTTTAGTATAGACTCACTGAGAAAAATTTGAACTTCAGCATTAAATGCAAATTGAATGTTTACTGACTTTTGAAAAACTGATTTTTAATATCAAATTAATCTCTAGGCTGTTGCATTTTATGAGCAAAGACTAACAAGAGGCCTTCCCTCTCATGTTTGTCCCCCATCTATATCATCTAGATCAGTTCTGTCTCTTACCAAGACAATGTAAGCCATCGTGTAATTAAAAATCTTCTAGTAGACACATTTAAAGGGCTTCCCTGGTGACTCAGACGGTAAAGAATCTGCCTGCAGTGTGGGAGACCTGGGTTCGATCCCTGGGTTGGGAAGATCACCTGGAGAAGGGCATAGCAATCCACTCCAGTATTCTTGCCTGGAGGATCCCCATGGACAGAGGAGTTTGGTGGGCTGTAGTCCGTGAGGTCACAGAGTCAGGGATGACTGAGCAGCTTTCACACATACAGACAATTTAAAAAACTAAAACAAACAGGCAAAATTTAGTAATGTACTATTGAACCCATTATATCTAAAATACTTCAACATGTTATCAATATAAAATTATTAATGAGATTTTTACATTCCTTATTCCATAATGAACTTTTCCAAACCTGGTATATACTTAAACAGAATAGGTGTCAATTCAGATGCTAATTTTTTTTTATTAGAAGTACTTGCTTTAGATTTGGATTTAAAAAATTTTACATTTGAAAGTAAATTTTCTTTCCCAAGTTGTTTCAAACACATTTTTTTCTAATAACTATGTTGAACACCAGCTTTTGAAATAAAATTAACAAATATTTAAATGCATTCTCAGTTGCACTAGTCATAATATTGGAAGTACTCAATAGTCACATGTGGCTAGTGGCTACCATACTGAACATCTCAGGTCAAGGAGATAATGTCATGACTTATGATTTCAGACCTCACATTCAAGTCTTTAATCCATTTTGAGTTTATTTTTGTGTATAGTATAAGATAGTAGTCTAATTTCATTCTTCTGCATGTGGCTGTCCATCTTTCCCAGCATCATTTATTAAAGAAATTGTCTTTTCCCTATTATATGTTCTCAGCTCCTTTGTCATAAACTAATTGACAGACTATGTGTGGGTTTATTTCTTGGCTCTCTGTTGTGTTATATTGATCTGTATGTCTGGTCTTTTGCTAATACCATACTGCTTTGGTTACTGTAGCTTTGTAATATAGTTTGAAATCAGGAAGTGTTATACAAAATTTTTTAGGAAAGTTTTAAACTATAGATGTAATTTATTTTATAAATAAAAGATTTTTAGATTATCTCTTTTTGAGGCAGTTTTGGTAAGTTGTGTTTAAGGAAATTATCCATTTTATATAAATTTTCAAAATAGTATTTTCTTATCTTTTTTAATATTTCTAATTTTTTTGGTAATTTTGGTTTTTATATAGATCAAAATTGAGGTCCAAGTTGGATAATAGATTGAGTGTACATATATATTTACATTTCTGTCTTACACATAGAACAATCAAGTTGTAATCTTATCTTTGTAGTCACAAATTTCCCTGTTCTCCTCCAACTTCCTATTTCATCCAGGTGCCCACATCCTCCTGCCCCAAGCCCCTATTTATAGTTTTTTAGAAAATAATCTTATTTAGTTATTTCAGTTTTGACCATTCTGGGCCTTCATTGCTGCTTGGGCTTTTCTCTAGTTGTGGTGTGTGGGGCTGTTCATTGCCGTGGCTTCTCTTGTTGTGGAGCATGGTTCTAGGGCACAGGGTGTCAGTAGTTGTGGCACGTGGGCTCAGTAGTTACGGCTCTTGGACTCTAGAGCACAGGTCCAGTAGTTGCGGCTCACGGGCTTAGTTGTTCTGCAGCATGTAGGATTTTCTCAATCAGGGATCAAACCTGTGTCTCCTGCTTTGGCAGGTGAATTCTTTACCACAGAGCCACCAGGGAGGCCGTCTTACTTCTTTTGTAAATGTAGGCTCTTAAGTTTTATCTTTTAATTCTTATTTTCTTGATCTGTCTTACCAGTGACTTGTCAACATTCTTAGTCTTGTGGAAAAACCAATAGTTATCTTTGTTTATCCACTCTGTCATGCACACATACACACAATTAACTTTGTTTCCTTCTCGTGGTTCTGTGGGGGGTCTAATTTCCTATTCTAACTTCTGGTAATGGACTCCTAGATAATGATTTTAAGAATTTCTTCTTTTCTATTGCATGCAAATAATATTACAACTTTTCCACTGAGAGCATCTTTCAGTGCTTCAAGGTTTCATATATTATATTTTCATTATTGGTTGGTTAAAGGGAGTTTTTAACCTTTAAAGGGGCTTCCCTGATAGCTCAGTTGGTAAAGAATCCGTCTGCAATGCAGGAGACCCTGGTTCTATTCCTGGGTTGGGAAGATCTGATGGAGAAGGAAAAGGCTACCTACTCCAGTATTCTGGCCTGGAGAATTCCATGGACTGTATAGTCCATGGTGTCACAACAGGTTGGACATGACTGAGTGACTTTCACTTCGCTAAAGGGAGTTTTACAAATTTACATTATAATTTTTGAAACTGCATAGGCCATTTGGATATCATTTGCTTGATTTCCAAATATTTGAGAATTTTCTAGTTACTTTTTCTTATCGATTTCCTGGTTAATATTACTGTCACCAGAAGACATCCGTATGATTTTAAATACTGTGGAATTTAAGAGTTGCTTTATGGAAAAGCACATGGTTAATTTTTGTAAGTGTCCATATGCAGTTGAAAGGAATGTTTTTGGGGGAATAAATATATATTATATATATAATATAAATCACAAAATTATATAACTCGTGTTTGTAATATTGTTTAAAGCTCATTTACACTCTGTTTTCTTTTTTTAATATAAATTTATTTAATTGCAGGCTAATTACTTTACAATATTGTATTGGTTTTGCCAAACATTGACATGAGTCCACCATGGGTGTATATGTGTTCCCAATCCTGAACCCCCTCTGCCCTCCCTCCCCACTCCATCCCTCTGGGTCATCCAAGTGCACCAGCCCCGAGCATCCTGTCTCATGCATCAAACCTGGACTGGAGATTTGTTTCGCATATGATAATATATAAATTTCAATGCCATTCCCCCAAATCATCCCACCCTTGCCCTCTCCCACAGAGTCCAAAATACTGTTCTATACATCTGTGTCTCTTTTGGTATCTCACATACAGGATTATCATTACCATCTTTCTAAATTCCATATATATGTGTTAGTATACTGTATTGGTGTTTTTCTTTCTGGCTTACTTCACTCTGTATAATAGGCTCCAGTTTCACCCGCCTCATTAGAACTGATTCAAATGTATTCTTTTTAATGGCTGAGTAATATGCCATTGTGTATATGTACCACAGCTTTCTTATCCATTCATCTGCTGATGGACATCTAAGTTGCTTCCATGTCCTATCAATTACTGGAAGAAGAATGTTTATTTCCCACCATGATCGTAGGTTTTTCTCCATTCTTTCAATTCTGACAGTTTTGCTTTATATATTTTGAGACTGATATCAAGTACATACAGACTTAGATTTTTAGATCTTGTTGGATTGACCTCTTTATCAGTACTGAATATCTCTCTTTATCTCATGTAATGCTTCCTGTCATAAAGAACAGTTTCTACAATGTTAGTAATTTTACCAGGTTTATTTTGGTTTGCATGGTATATTTTGTTTCATATTTTTTTTAACCTTCAACATTTCTATGTAATTTAAAACATTCTTCTGTGAGCAGAATATAGTTGGATTTTGTTTTTTGTTCAGTCGCTCAGTTGTGTCTGACTCTGCCACCTGATGGACTGTAGCGTGCCAGGCTTCCCTGTCCTTCATCTTCTGCAGCTTGCTCAAACTCATATTCATTGAGTATCAGTGATGCCATCCAGCCATCTCATTCTCTGTCGTCCCCTTCTCCTCCTGCCTCCAATCTTTCCCAGCATCACAGTCTTTTCCAGTGAGTCAGCTCTTTGCATCAGATGGCCAAAGTATTGGAGATTCAGCATCAGTCCTTCCAATGAATATTCAGGCTTGATTTCCTTTTGGATTGAATGGTTTGATCTCCATGCAGTCCAAGGGACTTGCAAGAGTTTTCTCCACCACCACAGTTAAAAAGCATCAATTCTTTAGTGCTCAGCCTTCTTTATGGTCCAGCTCTCACATCCATATATGACCTCTGGAAAACCATAGCTTTGACTAGATGGACCTTTGTCTGCAAAGTAATGTCTCTGTTTCTTAATATGCTGCCTAGGTTTGTCATAGCTTTGCTTCCAAGGAGCAAGTGTCTTAATTTCATGGCTGCATTCACCATCTGAAGTGATTTTAGAACCCAAGAAAATAAATTCTGTCACTGTTTCCATTGTTTCCCCATCTATTTTCCATGAAGTGACTGATGCTAAAGCTGAAACTTCAATACTTTGGCCACCTCATGCAAAGAGATGACTCATTGGAAAAGACCCTGATGCTGGGAGAGATTGGGGGCAGGAGGAGAAGGAGACAACAGAGGATGAGATGGCTGGATGGCATTACGAACTCGATGGACATGAGTTTGAGTAAACTCCGGGAGTTGGTGATGGACAGGGAGGCCTGGCATGCTGAGATTCATGGGGTCGCAGAGAGTCAGACACGACTAAGCAACTGAACTGATGGGACCAGATGCCATGATCTTAGTCTCCTGAATGTTGAGTTTTAGGCCAGCTTTTTCACTTCTTCTCCTTCACTTTCCTCAAGAGGCTCTTTAGTTCCTCTTCACTTTCTGCCATGAGGGTGGTGTCATCTGCATATGTGAAGTTATTCATATTCATATTATTCATATTTCTCCTGGCAATCTTGATTTTAGTTCCAGCTCAGCATTTCACATGATATACTCTGCATATAGGTTAAATAAAGAAGATTTAATGATAAGGATTTTGCTCCTTTTATTTTATTGCTTTAAATTGAAGTGTTTAATCCCCTTAAATTTAATCAACTAACATATTTGGATTTAAACATGTTTTATTATTTGTTTTCTATTTCTCTCACCTACTCTGTATTCACTTTTATGTCTTTTTGTTTTCTTTTGCATTAACTTAAAAAATTTTCTTCTCCTTCCATTAGCTTGTTTACCAAACTTGATGTCACTATTCTTTTAGTGATTACCCCAGATATTATGACCTGTATTTTGACATTTTTTCCCCTCATTTTATTGAGAATAACTGACATACCTCACTGCATAAGTTTAAGACATACTGCATGATGGTTTGATTTACATTGTGAAATGCTTATTACCACAATAGGTTCAGCTAACATCCATCTTCTCACAGATACAATGGAAAGAATTTCTTCTCCTTGTGAAGAAAACTCTTAGAATTTACTCTTTTGAGAATTTTGTATTTTGACTTAAGTATAATAATATATAGTATTTTTTTATATACCATTTTTTATACAATGCAACATGTCTTTCTTTTTTATTATGTTTGTTGTGTTTTAAAATTCTATCTCATTATTGCTATTCACATACGGTCAGTAAATACTTTTTGTCCTTTTCTACAGTTCATGAGGTTCTCACAGAAAGTATCCTGGAATGGTTTGCCATTCCCTCCTCCAGTGAATCACGTTTTGTCAGAACTCTCCGCTATGACCAGTCTGTCTGGGGCAGCCCTACGTGGCATGACTCAGTAGCTTCATTGACTTGGGCAACCCCCTTTGTCATGACAAGGCAATGATTCGTGAAGGTAGAGAGATCAAACCAGTCGATCTTAAGGGAAATCAACCCTGAATACTCTTTTGAAGGACTGATGATGAAGCTGAAACTCTAGTATTTTGGTCATATGATGCAAACAGCTGACTCATTGGAAAAGTCTGTGGTGCTGGGAAAGACTGAGGGCAGAAGGAGAATAGGGCATCAGAAGATAAGATGGATGGATGACATCACTGATGCCATGGACATGAACTTGGGCAAACTTCGGGAGATGGTGAGGGACAGAGAGGCCTGCTGTACTGCAGTCCATGGGGTCACAAAGAATTGGACATGGCTAGGAGACTGAACAACAAGTAAATACTTATATTTATGCATATGTTTCCCCTTTCCAATATTCATCTTTTCCTATAATTCTTTGCTTTATTCTATTATCACTTTCCTTCTACCTTAAGAACACCTTTTACTATTTCTCATGAATCCACTAGTGACATTTTTTGGGGTTAGTTTTCATTTGCTTAATGTTTCTTTCATAACGTACAGGTTGACAGTTACTCTTTTAAAGTATTGAATGCATAATTCCACTGTCTTCTATCTTCCACTGCTTTTAATGCAACATTGGTTGTGATTCCTTTAGAGGTAAAATATCTTTCTTTTGCTGTTTTAAGGATTTTTATTACTGTCTTGCTTTTCACCAGTTTTACAATAACGTGTGCAGGTTAGGTTTTCCTTGTTATCCTACTTGAGTTCATAGTTGTTCCTGAAGTATAATCTGATGTGAAAAAAAATTCAGTCGTCACGCCTCCATTTGTTGCTTCTACTTCATTCTTTCATTTCTCCTCTGAAACACTAATTATACACTGATGAGAACTTATCACTGGGCTTTATCTACTCTTTACTGACAAAGGTCCATATGGTCAAAGCTATGTTTTTTCTAGTAGTCATGTACGGATGTGAGAGTTGGACCGTAAAGAAGGCTGAGTGCCAAAGAATTGATGATTTTGAACTGTCGTGTTGGAAAAGACTCTTGAGAGTCCCTTGGAATGTAAGGAGAGCAAATCAGTCAATCCTAAAGGAAATCAACCTTGAATATTCTTTGGAAGGACTGATGCTGACATTCCATACTTGGGCCACCTGATGTGAAGAGCCAACTCATTGGAAAAGACTGAGGACAGGGAAAAAAGGGAGCGACAGAGGAGGAGATGGTTGGATGGCATTATTGATGCAATGGACATGAATTTGAGCAAACTCAGGGACATAGAGAAGGACAGGGAAGCCATGGGATTGCAGAGTCAGACATGACTTAGTGACTGAACAACCGAACAACAATAACGTATCTTGGGATTTTTCTGTTCCTTTGTTTTGCTTTTCATCGATCTGAATTATTTTCTTCTGATCTTTCATTTCACTAATTTTTCCCTTAGCTGCTGAATCTAAAATTCTGTTAAATTCATCTACTGATTTCTTAATTTTCATTACTGTTTCCTTTGCTACAAATTTCCATTTAAAATAGAATTTTTATAGCTTCCTCTTCCTCTTTTTTCTCTTGTACATATTAAGAATACTAATTTAAGTTTGTGTGATAGAAAACCTGGAAGTCTTGTGCGATAATTGCTTTTTGCTTGTTATTCAAGCATTTATTTTTGTGCCTTAAGAAAATTCTTATTGTCTATATGTGTATAAAGTTTGTAGTGATAATATGAGGCCCTTGGAAGATTATATCTCCCTGTGCAAACACTCAGTTGAGTCTGATTCTTTGTGACCCCATGGACTGTAGCCTGCCAGGTTCCTCTGGCCACGGGATTTTCCAGGTAAGAATACTGGAGTGGGTTGCCATTTGCTTCTCCAGGGGATCTTTCCAACCCAGGGATCAAACCCGGGTCACCTGCATTACAGGCAGACTCCTTACCGTCTGAGCCACCAGGGAAGTCATTCTATTTCCTATGGAGAGAATTTAGTTTTGCTTTTGGTAGATGGTTGGGACAGGGAAGATCACCTTAATTCAGTTAGGGACTGAGCTTCAGACAGTTAATCATAAACAAGCCTATCTGTCATTTTATTCTAAAATCTTTAGAAATGGGGCTTCAAAATTTTTGAGGATTATTTACATTTTCTACCTTATTCCTAGAGTACAGCCTTTCAGTTCAGTTCAGTTGCTCAGTCGTGTCTGACTCTTTGTGACTCCATGAACCACAGCACGTCAGGCCTCCTTGTCCATCACCAACTCCCGGAGTCTACCCAAATCCATGTCCATTGTGTCAGTGATGCCATCCAACCATCTCATCCTTAGTCGTCCCCTTTTTCTCCTCTTTCCCAGCATCAGGGTCTTTTCCAATGAGTCAGCTCTTCGCATCAGGTGGCCAAAGTATTGGAGTTTCAGCTTCAATATCAGTCCCTCCAGTGAACACCCAGGACTGATCTCCTTTAGGATGGACTGGTTGGATCTCCTTGCAGTCCAAGAGACTCTCAAGAGTCTTCTCCAACACCACAGTTCAAAAGATTCAATTCTTAGGCACTCAGCTTTCTTCACAGTCCAATTCTCACGTCCATACATGACTACTGGGAAAACCATTGCCTTAACTAGATGGACCTTTGTTGGCAAAGTAATGTCTCTGCTTTTTAATATGCGTTTAGGTTGGTCATAACTTTCCTTCCAAGGAACAAGCATCTTTTAATTTCATGGCTGCAATCACCATCTGCAGTGATTCTGGAGCCCAGAAAAATAGTCAGCCACTGTTTTCACATCTTTCAGGGGTTCCAAATAAAAGTGTGGGATGTTTAATAGAGTTCTACCTTTATTCCAACCACAGCCTATGAGGTTTTCTGAGGGTCTGCCCCATTTCTTTGTTGCTTAGGCTGCCACTGTGCTCAGCTGTGAACACTCTTAACTGCTGCTTTTGAATCAGTAAATGCCTTAGTAGAAAACATGTTACCAGATATCAGATCTACCTCTCTGAATATTCTGTCTGAAATCTTAATTATTTAAGCACTCATGGCTTTGGGCACTCTCATGTTTTTAATAGATTAAAAAACAATTTTGTGAGCTTTTGTAGTTATTCTCAGAGAGACAGTTAATGTGAAACAAACTAGTCTGGCATTTTATTCTAAAATTTTAGTGTTTGCCACAACCTACCATTCTGACTGTGTGTTCCTCCTTCTCCTACCTTGCTCATTGTGCTTCAGCCACTCTGAGCTTGTACCCCCTAGCCTAGGACCTTTGTAATTGCTTTTCCTGTGCCTGGAATTCTTTCTCTCTTCATCTCCCTCTCCTCGCCTAGATAATGTCTTTTAGCAACTTTAATTTCCATTTACTTAATCTTTTTCACACTTATGACATTTGTATTAAATTACTGTGCAAATTAGGTGTTTAATGCTTCTGAAAGTATTTACTTCCTATGGCTGCTGTAAAAAACTACTGTAAACTTGGTGACTAAAAACAGCACAGATTTATTCTCTCACAGCTCTGAAGCCCAGAAATCCATTTCACTGGGCTAAGGTATTGGCTGGGCTGGTTAGTGTTAATTGCTCAGTTGTGTCCAACTCTTTGTGACCCTATGAAGTATAGCCCACCAAGCTCTTCTGTCCTTGGGATTCTCCAGGCAAGAATACTGGATTGGGTAGCCATTCGCTTCTCCAGGGAACTTCGCAACTCAGGGATAAAATTTAGGTTTTCTGCATTGCAGGTAGATTCTTTACCAACTGAACCCACAGGGAAGCCCCTAAAGTTAACGTGTTGGTTGTGCTAGATCCTTTTGGAGGCTCAGGATGATCCTTGTGATTATAATGGAGCCACCCAGATAATCCATGATAATCTCTGTCTTGAAATCTTTAATCACATATTCAAAGGTCTTATTGCCATTTAAAGTAATATTCACAGGTTTGGGGATTAGGCTGTATCTTCCAGGGGCTTCCATTCAGCCTACCACAGTCAGCATGGAAAGCAAGCTTCACAAGTGCTGGAATTTTTTTCTTGTTCACCATTGAATCTCTAGCATATGGTCTACTTGAATATTTGTGGAATGAGAGCTTCCTTTCCAGGCCAGCAAGACACTTATTGCATGTTGACACAGAGGCTTTCTCAAGAAAAATGACTGAACAGAAAATGGTTGTGGACTAATAGTTACTCTGAGCACCTACAGTGTATCAGGCAGTGAGCTAAGATTTTTATACTGTGCCTCCTTTAATTTTTACAAAAGCATTCTGAGATAATTAGACCTTAGAGAAGTTAAGTAATCTGCTCACAAAGCAATTCAGTAGCCAAGCTCACATTCAAATTTAGGTCTTTTTAACTGCAGATTTCAAGCTTTTAGTGCATATGTGGAAGGTTCCTTATAATTAAGCAGCTCATTGTTTAGTAGTAATATTTAATATTTAGTCAGTGGTTTACAAAGATCCTGTGCAGACACATATAGTTTAAGACTCCCAAATAAGAGGAAACAATCTGTATCCTGCAAAGGTAGCAACCATGTGTTAATGGAAAAGATCCTGTGTGAATGGGAAAAGACTCTAATGCTGGGAACGACTGAAGGCATAAGGAAAAGGGGCTGGCAGAGGATGAGATGGTTGGGTGGCATCACTGACTCATTGGACATGAATTTGAGCAAACTGGGAGAGAGTGAAGGACAGGGAATCCTAGTGTGCTGAGGTCCATGGGGTCACAAAGAGTCAGACATGACTTGGCAACTGAACAACAAATGTGATAAGGAGCAAACACTAATAGACCTAATAAACATTTAGCATTTCAACTTGGAAACATTAGTGTGTAAATTAACTGTTGAAAATTATTATTAATGAGCAATGTCAATGGGTAGAAAAATCTATGGTTTTCTTAAAAAACATAATTAAATTCCTGAGTACCCTAGTTTATAATAGCCCATTAACATGCTGCTTTTGACAGGTAGTCTCCTTAATAAAACTTCATAGGAATTTCTAATTATGTGCAACTGAAAGTTTATTATCTTTTCATTATTTGATGCTGTTAAAAGAAACGGCTGAAATGTTAGAGCTTATGGATGTCTCTTATGTTAGCTAAAGACTATTCTTTGAGCCTATGATTCATTCATGTTATTTAAAAATCTGTGTTTTATATTTTTTCAAGGTCATAAGGACAGGCTTTATTCTTGGTCCTTTCTGCCTCTAAGTTTTTGCTGTGTGTGGGTGAAATCCTGATGTGAGAAATCTTGTTTCAAAGGAATATAAATGTCTAAATTTTTCTATCAAATGATGATCTGTTAACAGAGGTATTTGCAGATGGGTTGAATTAGGGGAAATAAAAGGCTTCTTTACCAGTATCTGTAAGGCAGTCCTGAATGGGACTGCAACAGCAACAGATGCTGGGAGCTTAGGTTCCTACTCATCATGTGATAGCACTGTCTCTTATAAGAACAGAGACAACCCATCTGCCTGCCTGACTGGGGTGAGAACCCTCTTGGAGTGATGCCTATCTGTTCAAACATCTTTTAACAAGTAAGAGAACTTTCTGATTCCACAGAAGGGAAGAGAGAGGTGTCAAAATATTCCTCTACAGTTCTTTATTAAAAAGTTTCAATTTAAAAATAGCATTTTTTTTCTTGATTGTAAGATTAATATATGTTTATTATAAAGAAAGGCAAAACCTTTTGGCCAACTCAATATATATATATACACATACACACACACACAAACACACATCCATAGACAATACTTGTAAAAATGAAATGCTATTTTTCATAGTGAGTTTTAAACTTGCTTTTTCACTTAACAATATATTGTCATCATCTAAATTTATACAGGTTTCCTTTAATTATTTCATAGTATGAGTGTCCTATAACTTATCCTTTCACTGTTGAGGGGCACTTGGGTTGTTTGCATTGTTTTCTATTATAGACAATATAATAATCAGTCTTCATTCACATATATCTTTCTACAGATGGTCTTCAAATTAAATCAACAAATATTTCTTTATTCTAGGTAATGGAGGTATATACCTGATTGGACAGACAGACATTGTCTTAGTAGGCTTAGAGTAGAGGAGTGAAATTAGCCATTAAAAACAGGTAGTTAAAAGTGAGACGGTTATTAAATGGGCAACTCAAAGTACCATAGAAATGTATAGTAAATAGATTTTCTTGGTTTTGGTATGTCAGGTACACCCTATCAGAGGACAAGTCATTTAAACTGACATCTGAAGGATGAACAAAATAGTTTGCAGATGAAATTGATCTGGGGCACTAGGTACTTGAGGGGTGAAATTGATCCAGGGGCACTGTGTACTTGAGGCAGAGTAAACAGTATGTTAAGGGCCAGAGTCAGAGAAAGCACGACATGTTCATGACTGTAAGGAAGGTAAAGGTGTAGCGAGTGAGCAGGAGAGAGGCACAAAACGATACCTGGCAGTGTGGCAAGGGGCTTGATTTTGTGAAGTATTAAGGATGATCTGGAGGATTTTAGGCAAGTGAGTGACACGGTTACTCTGAACTTAAAGGCTTACTTATAATACTGATAGTACTCCACACTGTTTGGATTTTGAGCTTGAAAGAAAAGAGAGGGATCACAGGAGAGTCTCCGTTTTCCAGCTTGAGGAGGATACCTGGAACTGTGTGCCAGGTGCCACATCCTTGGTTGAGAAGCTGCTTTGAGAAGGGAGGATGTTATAATTTGAGACATTCTGAGTTTGAGTTACACCCAGGTATCCAAATGGAGATGTCTGTAAGTAAGCAGTTAGCTTTATAGCTCGCATGAAAGGACTTAGCTACAGACATAGTTTTGTGAGTCCTCAGCACCTAGATGGTAATCAAAACAGGAGAGGAGGTGATCAAAGACAGTAGAAGAAGGGCCTTGACAGAGTCCTGAGAAATGCCGAGAAGTGAGTGTGGTGCTGGGGAGATGGCGGCAGAAGTAGGTATCAGAATCATTAAACCAGAGAGTACAGAGTCACAGAATGCAAGAGAGAAAAGTATTGCTCTAGATGGAAGAAGCGGTACATTGTATCAAGCGTTGAGACAGCTTCCCTGATGTTGGAAGTAAGGAGTATGGCTGTAGGACCGTGGAGACCACTGATGACCTCACTGAGAGCAGTTGGATGGAGTTGAAGGAATAGCTTGGGAGTAGAATAAGGAGGTAAGGAATGTGAAAAACGTGTGATCCTTCCCTTAGGGTGTAATTCAAGTAATGGCATTGACAGCCAATGGTACTTCATATACATTTTGACACATTTTCCCTACTTACCTTGTGGAAAGGTTTTATATCTTTATGGTCTTTCCTATAGCTTTATGAGTGTTCATTTTCACATACTTTTGCCACCTTAGAAAAAAATGATCCACAATGTCATAAGCAAACAAGACAAACCTAAGTTATTTTTAATTTGTATTTGACTATTAATGTCGTTGAACAGTTCATATTTTTGGCCCATGTTTAATCCTTCTTTTGTGAATGATACACCCTTTTCATTGTTCTATTATGTACTTTGATTTAAAAAAATGATTTGGAAGATCTGTATATGTCGATGCTAGTAACCCACGTCTGTCATATGTACTGCAGTATTTTATCTTGCTTATCCTATTTTTTTGTTCATAAAAAAAATCTTTAACAGTGTTATGCATAAAATCTAACTGTGCTTTTTATTATAGGTTCTGTCTTTGCAATTTTTCTCAGAAAGGCCTTACCTCACTACTGTACTGCAAGTCTATGCTTTTCTTCTAATTAATTAAATTTTATTCCAATTAATTCATGGTTTGAATTTTTCAATGTAACTTTTAACTCACATTAAGTTCATTTTAATGTGACATTCAAGATCGGGACTCAGTTTTATTTGCTTCCAGTAACTTGTTTATCTAAACATGCTCCACACTAATTTAGAGTTGGAATCAGAAGGAGTAGATTAAGTAAGTGAAAAAGGAAGATTTGAAAGAGCAGATGACTCTAGGTTAAGGTAACGGGATATTCAAAGGCCCTGAGATGGAAAGGGGCCTCGTGATGTCAAGTTCGTAAAAAGGCTAGTCTGACTGAAGCTCAGAACAGGGTAAGAGTAGTGGTATATGAGGCTGGAAAAGTAAGTGTAGACTTTGTATTTAGGGTCCTATTAAATACCTGTTAGTTTTCGTTTCAGGGCAGTAGGAAGCCAAGACAGTATTTGAAGTGACAGCATAAGTTTTACATTTTGAAGAAAACAAAATACACTTAGTTTGAAATTGGGTTAAGGACCGGCAGAGAGCAGGAGTATATTAAGGAGACCATTGGGGGAGATTATGTTAGTAGCCTGAATAATAGCTGATAGTAACTTAAGTGTGAGCAAGGGAGATGATAGAAAGAGTACAATAGAATTACAGATATTTAGAAGGAAAATAAAATTTGATTTAAGGAGAACATCAGTCAGAGGTTGTTTGGGGAATTAAAACTACTCCAAGATATTATGGATCAGGAAAGTAATTAATAGAGGGGACTGGGTATTTATTAACCAAGAGCTGGAAGAACTGGAGTGAGTGACAGCTATCATTAGATCTCGGGTTTCACTGTTGGCTTTCAGGGAGCCAGCTGATCACAAGAACCATTGGAAAGGACTGCCATGATCACGTGTGTCTCTTATACCTGGGTGAGTGATTCATAGGAAATTATCTGTAAGCCACTATGAAAGGGTTTGCCTGCTAATGCTGAAGACCAAGAAAAAGGCTTTCAGTTCTTGGACATTTGAAACTTCATGGTAATGCCTCTTATTGTAGCAGTCTAACCAAGAATTTACTGGCAGATACCCTGGTATCTAGAGTATCTAGGTTTCTACCCATTATTCTCCAAGGGAGAAATATAGAAGGGGAAAATTGGGGTTGGGTTACAGACAGACAGTTAACACAAGAACTGAAAGAAATAAAGGTAGTAATGATGGCATCCATATTTCCGGCACAAGTAACTGGATGGATATAGGGTCATTCAATAAATATATACAGAAAACAGTATGATCACATTTGAGGGTACTACCAGAAGAAGTGGGCTTCCCAGGTGCTAGTGGTAAAGAAGCTGCCTGCCAATGTGGGAGACTTAGGAGACGTGGCTTTGATCCTTGGGTCAGGAAGATCCCTTGGAAAAGGAAATGGCAGTCCACTCCAATATTCTGGCCTGGAGAATCCCATGGACAGAGAAGCCTGGCAGGCTACAATCCATAGGGTTCCAAAGAGTCAGACACAACTGAAGCGATTTAGCACACACCAGTAGAAGTATTTTCTGTATAAATAGTAAATATTTATCTGACACAAGCATGTTTCTAGCATTGCTCTAAGTGCTTTACATAGGTTAACTCATTTAATCTTCACAAAATTTCATGAAGTAGGTATTAATATTATTTTCATAGAGGAGAAAACTGGCACACCAAGAAGAAAATAACAAATGTTGGTGAGGATATAGAGAAAAGAAAACCTTCGTGCCCTGTTGATAGTGTAAACTGGCGCAGCCACTATGGAAAACGGTATGGAGGCATCGCAAAAAATTAAAAACAGAATTACTACATGGTCCAGAAACTCCACTTCTGGGTATTTAGTCAAAGAAAACAAAACCACAAAATCAAAAAGATATATACACCTCTATGTTCATTGCAGCATTTTATATATAGTGTACACACACGTACACACACACAAGTGTGTGCTAAGTCACTCAGTCCTGTCCAACCCTTTGTGACCCTTTGGACTGTAGCCCACTAGGCTCCTCTGTCTATGGGATTCTCCAGGCAAGGGTACTAGAGTGGCTTGCCATGCCCTCCTCCAGGGGATTTTCCCGACCCAGGGATTGAACCTGCATCTTTTAAGTCTCCTGCATTGGCAGGAGGTTTCTTTACCACTAGCACCACCTAGGAAGCCCATACACATACACACACACACACACACACACACTCATAATGGACGATTTATGTTTATATAATAATGGACTACACACACACATATTTAGCCATAAAAAAGGGGAACATCTTGCCATCTGTGACTACATGGATTAATCTTGAGGGCTTATACTAGGTGAAATAAGTTAGAAAATATTATATGATCTCACTTACATATGGAATCAAGCAACAACAAACAGCCCCAAGCTCATGGATACAGAGAACAGACTGGTGGTTGCCAGAGGCAGGAGTTGCAAGGGGTGGGGAAAATGAGTAAAAGAGGTTATTATAAAGTACAGCTTCCAGCTGTAAAATAAATGTCTTGGACATGTAATATATAGCACACTGGCTATAGTTAACACTATTGTACATTTGAAAGTTGCTAAGAGAGTAGATCTTAAAATTTTTCATCATAATAAAATTTTTGTTGCTATTTATAGTGATGATATTAATTATACTTTGGTCATTTCTCAATATATACAAAGAATGAATCATGATACACCTGGAACTAATGTTAGATATTAATTTGAGAAACTTTGCAAAGGATACAGGGCTAATAAGTGGTGTAACTGAGATTTCATATCTGGCACTAGATTCTGTTATTTTAACCCCTATAAACTGCTATGATAAAACTCATAAACTTGGTTTTGAACATTGATTTAAAGATGCCTTTGAGACATTTTGAAAGAAATGTAGGGGAGTTAAAAAAAAAAAATGAGTAGTTGTATGATTGGGAAGTGTAGAGGAGAACTCTGTTGGAGATTTTGAGGCTTCTGCTGTGTCATACCTTGTGGTTGGGAATAAGGTTGCCCAGGTAGTGAGTACAGAGTTAGTACATCATGAGAAATGCTGGACTGGAAGAAACACAAGCTGGAATCAAGATTGCCGGGAGAAATATCAATAACCTCAGATATGCAGCTGACACCACCCTTATGGCAGAAAGTGAAGAGGAACTAAAGAGCCTCTTGATGAAAGTGAAAGAGGAGAGTGAAAAAGTTGGCTTAAAGCTCAACATTCAGGAAACGAAGATCATGGCATCCGGTCTCATCACTTCATGGGAAATAGATGGGGAAACAGTGGAAACAGTGTCAGACTTTATTTTTGGGGGCTCCAAAATCACTGCAGATGGTGACTGCAGCCATGAAATTAAAAGATGCTTACTCCTTGGAAGAAAAATTATGACCAACCTAGATAGTATATTCAAAAGTGAGACATTACTTTGCCCACTAAGGTCCATCTAGTCAAGGCTATGGTTTTTCCAGTGATCACGTGTGGATGTGAGAGTTACACTGTGAAGAAGGCTGAGCACCGAAGAATTGATGCTTTTGAACTGTGGTGTTGGAGAAGACTCTTGAGAGTCCCTTGGACTGCAAGGAGATCTAACCAGTCCATTCTGAAGGAGATCAGCCCTGGGATTTCTTTGGAAGGAATGATGCTGAAGCTGAAACTCCAGTACTTTGGCCACCTCATGCGAAGGGTTGACTCATTGGAAAAGACCCTGATGCTGGGAGGGATTGGGGGCAGGAGGAGAAGGGGACGACAGAGGATGAGGTGGCTGGATGGCATCACTGACTCGATGGGCCTGAGTCTGAGTGAACTCTGGGGGTTGGTGATGGACAGGGAGGCCTGGCGTGCTGCGATTCATGGGGTCACAGAGTCAGACATGACTGAGCGACTGAACTGAACTGAATGCTTGGAACTGAGTTTAAAGAAATGCAAACATTTGAGAACTCTGTAGGCAAGATGTAAGCTTTCTAAGGATCCGGAGAAGGAACACTTTAAGATGTTGGAGTAAAATTAGGAAATTATGATAGTCTAGAAATGAATTTTTCAAAAGGAGAGAGTGTGGTCAAAATGTGTACATTAGCGACCTTATCCAGAGTTGATTTGCTCAAATGGTAGCGATAGAAGCCGCTTTAGTGTGGGCTAGGGGTGAAGGAGGGATGGCAGAGACAGCAAGTGTGCACTGTTCTTGTGAGATGACAGATTCAGTTCTGGCTGCAGGAGAATTTTGTTTGGGAAGTGGTTTTTGTTTCTAACTGCTTGTTTTCAAGAGGGACAGACTTAAATCCTCCCATTTTATTTTATTTTATAAGTTACATCAGTTAGAGTTTATTTACTTGTTGTTCAGTTGCTCAGTTGTGTCTGATTCTTTGCATCCCCATGAACTGTGGTATGCCAGGCTTGCCTGTCCTTCACCATCTCCCAGAGCTTATTCAAACGCATGTCCATTGAGTCGGTGATGCCGTCCAACCATCTTGTCCTCTGTCATCCCCTTCGCCTCCTGCCTTCAATCTTTCCCAGCATCAGGATCTTTTCTAATGAGTCAAGTCTTCGAAACAGGTAGCCAAAGTATTGGAGCTTCAACTTCAGCATCAGTCCTTCCAATGAATATTCAGGACTTATTTCCGTTAGGATTGACTGGTTTGATCTCCTTGCAGTCCAAGGGACTCTCAAGAGTCTTCTCCAACACCATAGTTCAAAAGCATCAGTTCTTCAGCACTCAGCCTTCTTTATGATCCAACTCTCACATTCATTCCTGACTACTGGAAAAACCACAGCTTTAATTAAATGGACCTTTGTTGTCAAAGTAATGTCTCTGCTTTTTAATATGTTGTCTAGGTTGGTCATAGTTTTTCTTCCAAAGAGCAAATGCCTTTTAATTTCATGGCTGCAGTCACCATCTGCAGTGATTTTGGAGCCCAAGAAAACAAATTCTGTCACTGTTTCCATTGTTTCCCATCTATTTGTCATGAAGTGATGGGACCAGATGCCATGATCTTAGGTTTTTTAATGCTGAGTTTTAAGTCAGCTTTGTCACTCTCCTCTTTGACTTTCATCAAGAGGCATTTTAATTCCTCTCCACTTTCTGCCATAAGGGTGGTGTCATCTGTGTATCTGAGGTTATTGATATTTCTCCCAGCAATCTTGATTCCAGCTTGTGCTTTATCTAGCCTAGCATTTCACATGATGCACTCTGCATATAAGTTAAATAAGCAGGGTGACAATATACAGCCTTGACTTACTCCTTTCCCAATTTGGAACCAGTTGGTTGTTCCATGTCTTGTTCTAATGGTTGCTTCTTGACCTGCATACAAGTTTCTCAGGAGGCAGGTAAGGTGGTCTGTAAGAAAAGGAAATTCCCAACAGAAATGACCTTTAACAACACAGGAATAAATTCTCTTGAGTATTTGAAAAATTCACAAAGTTTTTCATTTCCAGCAAGAGTTGATGCAATAATCCAGCAATGTGAAAAGGAGCTGGGGTCACTTCATCTCTAGGCTCTGTGTCTGCCTCATTTTCCATCTGGCTCCTGATCCAAGATGTCTGTTTCTAGTCAGTCTACATGCAGGACTTCTCTTTCTTCCCTCAAATATGGAACAAAGTCTTTAAAAAAAAATGTTTTATTTTATTTCAGAGTCTAGTTGATTAACAATGTTGTGTTAGTTTCAGGTGTACAGCTAAGTGATTCAGTTATACACACACATATACATTCTTTTTTATATTCATTTCCATTACGGTTTATCACAGGATATTAAATATCATTCCCTGTGCTATACAGGAGGTCCTTGTTGGTTATCTGTTTTAAATCTAGTGGTGTGTACATAAATAAATTCCCAGTTTATCCCTCCTCCCACCTTTCCCCTTTGGTAACCATAAGTTTTTTTCTAAGTCTTTGAGTCTATTTCTGTTTTGTAAATACGTCCATTTGTCTTTTCTTAGATGCCACATATAAGTCATATCATATGATATTTGTCTTTCTCTGTCTGACTTCACTTAGTATGATGATCTCTGGGTTCATTTGTGTTGCTGAAAATGGCATTAATTCTTTTTAAAGGCAGTGTAATATTCCATTATGTGTGTGTGTGTATGTATTACATCTCCTTTATCCATTCATCTGTCAGTGGACATACAGGTTGCTTGAATGTCTTGGCTATTGTAATTAGTGCTGCAGTGAATATTGGGTTGTGTGTATTGTTTTGAATTATGGTTTTCCCAGGAGTGGGATTGCTGGATTATATGGTAGTTCTACATTTAGTTTTTAAAGGAATCTCTATATTGTTCCCCATGATGGTTGTACCAATTTACATTCCCTCTCTCCACTCTCTCCAACATTTATTGTTTGTAGACTTTTTGATGATGGCCATTCTGAATGGTGTACAGTTTTGATTTGCATTTTTCTAATAATTAGCCATGTTGAACATCTTTTTATGTGCCTGTTAGTCATCTGTATATCTTTTTTGGAGAAATGTGTATTTAGATTTTCTGACCATTTTTTGACTGGGTTGTTTCCTTGTTTTTTCATAATTGAGTGCATGAGTTGCTAGTAAACTTTGGAGATTCATCCCTTGTCAGTCACATCATTTGAAACATTTTTCTCCCATTCTGTGGGTTGTCATTTCATTTTGTTTGTTTTCCTTTGTTGTGCAAAAGCTTTTGAGTTTAATAAGGTCCCGTTTATTTTTGGTTTTAGTTCCATTACTCTAGGATATAGATCAAAAAAATACTGCTGAAATTTCTATCAAAGAATGTTCTGCCTATTTTTTCCCTTAAGTTTTATAGTATCAGATAGTATATATAGGTCTTTAATCCATTTTGAGTATATTTTTGGATGTGGTGTTAAAGAATGTTCTACTTTCACTCTTTTACTTGTAGCTGTCTAGTTTTTTTAGCACTGTTTATTGAAAAGACTCTTCTCCATTGTATAGTCTTATCTCCTTGGTTGCAGATTGATTGACATAGATATGTGTGTTTGTCTCTGGACTTTCTGTCCTGTTCCATTGATCAATGTTTCTGTTTTTGTGCCAGTGCCATACTGTTTTGATGAAGAATCCACTTGCAATGCATGAGACATGGATTTGATTCCTGGGTTGGGAAGATCCCCTGGAGATGGAAATGGCAACCCACTCCAGTATTCTTGCCTGGGAAATCCCATGATCAGAGCAGCCTTGTGGGCTATAGTGCATGGGGTTGCAAAGAGTTGGACATGACTTAGCAACTAAGCAACAACAACTGTAAAATTTTAGTATAATCAGAAGCCAGGGAGCCTGATGCCTCCAGCTCCATTTTTCTTTCTCAAGACTGCTTTGTCTATTCAGGGTCTTTTGTGTCTCCACACAAATTTTAATGGTGGCTCAGCTGGTAAGGAATCCGCCTGCATTGTGGGAGACCTGGGTTTGATCTCCGAGTTGGGAAGATCCCCTAGAGAAGGGAAAGGCTTCCCACTCCAATATTCTGGCCTGGAGAATTCCATGAACTGTATAGTCCATGGGGTCACAAAGAGTCCAACACGACTGAGCAACTCTCACATTCACTTTCTATGAAAAATGCCATTGGTAATTTGATAGGAATTGCATTGAATCTGTAGATTGCCTTGGGTAGTACAGTCATTTTCACAATATTGACTCTTTCAGTCTAGGAACATGGTATATCTTTCCATCTGTTTGTGTCATCTTTGATTTCTTTCATTAACATCTTATAATTTTTGGAGTACAGGTCTTTTGCCTCCTTAGGCAGGTTTATTCCTAGGTATTTTCAAGAAAACTTTCTTAGAAACATGATAGAATTGCAGGGAAGCATGCATATGAGTTTGAAGTTGTTCATTTTCACCATACATTTATTGATACTAGTGAAACCAGTATGACCTAGCATGTGACATTTTTCTAGTAGTGTTTAGCTGCTCAGGGAAAGAGATGGAATAAATAGCTCAACCTCTTTACAATAAAAGATTTCATCAGAGGCTCAACAAAACATAAAGAAACAAAGGGTTTTATGGTATTTGTAAGAGCACTATTAAAATGATAGCCTGTTGATTCATGTTGATGTATGGCAAAACCAATACAACACTGTAAAGTAATTAGCTTCCAATTAAAATAAATAAATCTAAAAAAAAATGATAACCTATTGATTCCAAGTTGGATAAGAAGGTAAAAAAGAAGGGGAAAATGAATTGAAGGAAATTAGAAGGATCAATGGGTTGAAGGTCACATGGAGGATGAAGAATAGTCAATGTGATGATAGTTGTTAAACAAAAGCCAAGTGGACAGATGGTGGGATGCATAGTTACTGACTGAGTGAAAGTGAAAGTTGCTCAGTCATGTCCAACTCTTCGCAATCCCATGGGCTATACAGTCCATGGGGTTCTCTAGGCCAGAATACTGGAATGGGTAGCCTTTCCCTTCTCCAGGGGATCTTCCCAACTCAGGGATCGAACCCAGGTCTCCTGCATTGTGGGAGGATTCTTTACCAGCTGAGTCACAAGGGGAGTCCACTGATTGAGTAGCAGAACAGTTTTTATGTAACACAGTCTCAAGGTTATGAGACTAAGTGGCTGAGGTTGGAGAAAAGTCATTGAGATGAGATCAAGGGCTCAAGATGAGATCAAGATGAGATGAGAGGGCTCAGTGGGATGTTTTTGAGTCAGTTAATTAGGGTCAATCAGATTATGGAAATATTTGGGGAAGAAGACACTGGCCCAGATGCATTTTTATGTTTCATTATGTTATGGCAATTATACTGTGCTATATTATCTGAACAGGAGGGAAATAGAAAAATGTTATAAAATGTCTCAACATTGACAAAGGATCAACTATGTTGGTTAAGTTGTGGAATTCTCATTAGGCTCAGGGTCTGACCAACTTCTCTAACAAAGAATGTGCTGCTACCAGTCTGAGGGGGGTGGTTATGGTGTTGAGTGGATTGTGGAGTAAGACAAAACTGAATTTGAATCCTGTTTTCATTAGGTACTTTAACTTACTCCTTTGAGTCTGAATTTTCAAATCACCAAAATAGGATTTGCAAGGCCAATTGTATGGAGGAACTGTCAGGATGAAACCAGATAAAAGGTATGACTTATTGATTACTGTGCCTGGAATTTAGCATGTGCTCAGTAAGTCTGAATTCTTCCTCTAGAGGAGACTCATCCAGGGAAATTGCAGTATTGAGGGGAAGACTTGTAAGCTCCCCCTACCCTCAGATATTGGAGGATAAATAGTTTTCTAAATTATAATTTTGTGCAAAAAGACAAGCAAATGAATAGTTTGCCAGAGATGGCAAGAGGCCTTACTTCCTAAATTTTTTTATAATATGGAAATTTAATTCCATTCTGTGGTGATTACAATTCAGTCTGTGGAGATAATTGCACCTAATTGTGATCTTGTTATGAAGAACTTCGTAGAGGGAAATGCAGCTAAACAATGAGGCTGATTACCTGAGGTTTACAGCATTCAGAGAAGTGACAAAAATAGGCCAGAGTCCTTGGCTGGATATTGATTACTAAATGAAAGCCAGGATTTTCTTTGAGATTCAAGAAGCATATATTTTTCCTCAGCTCTAATGAGGCCTGCACAAGGTAGTGACAATCATAACCATGTAAGGATGGAAGACAGTGTTTTCACTAGAGAATACTCTTAAGTACAATTTATTGAGTATCCATCATCTGCTCCATGCTTTCTAAGCACTGACCAATCTTTACAGACACTCTTGGGGTGGGAAATTGATCCCCAGTTTCAGATGAGGTGACTGAGTTTGGACAGTTGAAATTACTCACCAAAGACTATCGTTTGACCAATGTTCCTTTAAAGTCCGAGTCTACCCACTGTATCATCCTGCCTCCCAGGCAAAACTCTGGGAGCGTTATGTTTCTGGATCTTTCTAAAAGAAAAACAGCAAAATTTCTTAGACTGGATTAGTCAAGAGTTTTCCAGAGAAACAGAACCAATCTGCATATGTATGGAAAAAGATTTATTATAAGGAGTTGGCTTATGCAGTTATGAAGGTTGGCAAATCTTCTGAGTGGGCTGGCATGCTGGACTTCACTTTTCCACTGGTGCAGTTCCAGTCTGCTGGAGGATTCCCTCTTGCTCAGGGATACTGGTGTTTTTGTTTTATTCACTCTTTCAACTGATTGGATGAGGCCTACCTACATTATAGAGGGCCACCTACCACTCACACTTAACTGATTTAAAAGTTAATATCATTAAAAAAGAGCTTCTCCAACTTGATGAGTAAAATTAACCTTCCGGAGACTTAGATGAGTCTATTTTTTTTTTAAAACTCATTTCTCCAGGAGATAGAATTTACCAGGCACTGATATAATTTCCTGCCTTGATAGTTAGCAGAGCCCATTCAGTGGGCTCATGGAAGATTACAGTAGGTTGGATGATGCTGCAACACCTTAAGAATGAGCTATGGTTCACAGATTCATAGAAGATAAAATTCTAATTGCAAAAATTCAGTCTCTGAGATTTAGTCTTCAAAGCTTCCACTCCAGGGAATACCAGCAACCCTCCTCGACTAACTTTGTGATCATCATCTCTATCTTCATCAGTAATGATGATAAGAGTTAACATTTACAGACTGGAGCTGGTGCGGTTGGCACTGGTTTTGAGCACTTTTTGTGTGTTACCTCATTTATGTCAGCACTAGGAGAGAGGTGAGGTACTATTTCTTCTTTTACATCTTTTTTTTTTTAACATGCATGGAAAGAGTTTCCCAGAAGTTTGTAAACTGGCTAGGGTAATACAGCTAGTAAAGTGTGGATTCAGGATTCAAAAAAGGCAGTTTGCTATGCATAAAGATGACTTGGGGTCATCTTTGGAATCACCAAATGCATATTTGCCTGAAATCTTTCATTATTCATCGTAGCATCTGAAATTGTTACTTTTAGAAGAATCAAACCTTTGGAAAATCAAACAACCAACATTAAGTAGTAATTGTGGATCTGGTCCCCATGTAGGGCTTCCTTAGTAGCTTAGCTGGTAGAGAGTCCAATCTGCAATGCTGGAGACCCTGGTTCGATTCCTGGGTCAGGAAGTTCCCCTGGAAAAAGGAATAGGCTACCCACTCCAATATTCTTGGGCTCCCATGTAGGTGTAGAGGATAGAAAGAATAGTAAAGAAGACTCCCTACTTCAAAGAGCTTGTAGTTGTTGGGGAGGGGATATTTCCCCTCTACCTGTCTACAGTTCTTGTGGCTGGACTAATAATAAAATTGACAAAAGACAGATACCAAGTTAATGAACTATTTCAATTCTCTCTGGAGTCTTGAGTGGCTCAGAGCAAAGAACTTGGATAATTTGGTGGGCTCTTAGGCAAATGCACTTAGTAGGACACTTACTAGGACTTGTTGAGTAAAATAAATCATGATAATAATAATAAAGATATGATTTGGTGAGAGCTCACTAGCCCCCTGAGGTAGGCCATGAGGCATCAAGCATGTTAATTGCATTTGACTGTTTCTCATATTCTAGTAAAATGTGAGCTTCATGAAGATGGGGGGCTTTCTGCTTTGTCATTGCTGAGTCTCTAGCCTGTGGTAGAGAGCCAGAAACTTCAAGGGTGCTCAATAGGTCTTTGCAAAATAAATGGATGGCTGTGACAGTTCACTTATGGTCATTCTTTGCTTGGTCAAAATGTGATAGAACTGGGTGATTTTTTTTTTTTTATGTAAGTATAAAGAATTGTAGCCTTTGTAGTAAGTAGGACTTGAATATTATCACCATTTTTCCATTTACATAAAATGTAACCAAAATTACTTTTAAGCCCAATTTCCTTGTCTAATTCTGCTAAGATGGCAGTAGCAGCACTTCATAGTCTTGTAATTTTCCCTAATCACACCCTCTCCACCCATAAACAAAGAGCATCTAGGTAGCAAAATAAGCAGACTGTGAAACCCATGAGGAGCATTTACAATGAAATTATGACAAGGTGTCCTCAAAACGCCAAAGACAAACAGCAGGAATAACCATCAGCCGCCACAAAACCTGTGTGGCATCAGTGTTTGTGTGGGATGAAGAAGAAGGAAGCGTAGGAGTGTCTGATGGACATAGGAACAGGAGAATCCCAAAACAGACAACAAGGATTCACTGAAAAACACTGTAGGCTAATTTGAAAGCATCTACTGAAACTGCGAGGGGTTTTGTCCAATCTAACAGCAGGTGAATGTAAAGGTTCGCATGACTACATATTTCCTTGCTAGAACTTTCTCTCCATCCCCCCATACTCCACCTGTATCACTCATATTCATTGTTCAGCTTTAGGCTTAGCTACCACTTTGCCTCATGTATGATTTTCTTACTGCTTCCATAACAAAAGCCCTCAAACTGCTTGGCTAAAAACAAGATAATGTTTTAATCTTCAGGTTCTGTAGTTTAAAAGTGCAACAGAGGTTTCACTAGGTTAAAAATCCAGGTGTCAGTGGGGCTTCCTTTCTGGAGACTCAAGAGCATCCATTTCCTTTCCTTTCCAGCTCCTATAGGTGACCCACTTCCTTGGTTCATGATCCTTTCCCTCCATGTCCAAAGTCAATGTCACGGAAATTCAGTTTTCTTGACATCACATCACCTCAACTTCCTCTTCTGTAGTCAAATCCCCGTTTACCTCCCTCTTATACTTTTAAGGACCCTTGAGATTATATTGGAGCTACCTGTTCAGTTCAGGTGCTCAGTCGTGTCCGACTCTTTGTGACCCCATGAATCGCAGCACGTCAGGCCTTCCTGTCCATCACCAACTCCCGGAGTCCACCCAAACCCATGTTCATCGAGTTGGTAATGACATCCAGCCATCTCATCCTTGGTTGAACCCTTCTCCTCCTGCCCCCAATCCCTCCCAGCATCAGAGTCTCTTCCAACAAGTCAACTCTTCGCATGAGGTGGCCAAAGTACTGGAGTTTCAGCTTTAGCATCAGTTCTTCCAAAGAAATCCCAGGGCTGATCTCCTTCAGAATAGACTGGTTGGATCTCCTGGCAGTCCAAGGGACTCTCAAGAGTCTTCTCCAACACCACAGTTCAAATGCATCAATTCTTCAGCACTTAGCTTTCTTCACAGTCCAACTCTCACATCCATACATGACTACTGGAAAAACCATAGCCTTGACTAGATGGAGCTTTATTGGGAAAGTAATGTCTCTGCTTTTCAATATGCTATCTAGGTTGGTAACAACTTTCCTCCCAAGGAGTAGTGTCTTTTAATTTCATGACTGCAGTCACCATCTGCAGTGATTTTGGAGCCCCCCAAAATAAAATCTGCCACTGTTTCCACTGTTTCCCCTTCTATTTCCCATGAAGTGATGGGACCAGATGCCATGATCTTCGTTTTCTGAATGTTGAGCTTTAAGCCAACTTTTTCACTCTCCTCTTTCACTTTCGTCAAGAGGCTTTTTAGTTCCTTTTCACTTTCTGCCATAAGGGTGGTGTCATCTGCATATCTGAGGTTATTGATATTTCTCCTGGCAATCTTGATTCCAGCTTGTGTTTCATCCAGCCCAGTGTTTCTCATAATGTACTACTCTGCATATAAGTTAAATAAGCAGGGTGACAATATACAGCTTTGATGTATTCCTTTTCCTATTTGGAACCAGTCTATTGTTCCATGTCCAGTTCTAACTGTTGCTTCTTGACCTGCATATAGGTTTCTCAAGAGGCAGGTCAGGTGGTCTGGTATACCCATCTCTTTCAGAGTTTTCCATAGTTTATTGTGATCCACACAGTCAAAGGCTTTGGCATCATCAATAAAGCAAAAATAGATTTTTTTTCTGGAACTCTCCTGATTTTTCCATGATCCAGTGGGTGTTGGCAATTTGATTTCTGGTTCCTCTGCCTTTTCTATGATGCATCGANCATCTCTTTCAGAGTTTTCCATAGTTTATTGTGATCCACACAGTCAAAGGCTTTGGCATCATCAATAAAGCAAAAATAGATTTTTTTTCTGGAACTCTCCTGATTTTTCCATGATCCAGTGGGTGTTGGCAATTTGATTTCTGGTTCCTCTGCCTTTTCTATGATGCATCGAAGCTTGAACATCTGGAAGTTCATGGTTCACATATTGCTGAAGCCTGGCTTGGAGAATTTTCAGCATTATTTTACTAGCATGTGAGATGAGTGGAACTGTGCAGTAGTTTGTTAGTTTCTCTTAATATTAAACCAGTACTTTTAAAACCAGGTAATGAAAAGATTATGTGACAGGTAGTGTGGCAAGCACTGTTATATGGTACAACCTTATTTAGTATCCATACTTCTAAAGGATAGATTTTGCACCCAAGGAAAGTGAAAGTTCAAGTGGCTAAATATTATGCTTGTGATCCAAGAGCTTGTTGCTAAGTTGCTTCAGTCGTGTCTGACTCTGTGCGACCCCATAGACGGCAGCCCACCAGGCTCCGCTGTCCCTGGGATTCTCCAGGCAAGAACACTGGAATGGGTTACCATTTCTTTCTCCAATGCATGAAAGTGAAAGTAAAGTCACTGAGTCATGTCCAACTCTCAGCGACCCCATGGACTACAGCCTACCAGGCTCCTCTGTCCATGGGATTTTCCAGGCAAGAGTACTGGAGTGGGGTGCCATTGCCTTCTCCAAGAGCCTGTTAGGTGAGAACAAGTTCTAAACCTTGGCAATCTAAGTCTGATCTTCACCTTTAAACATATGCTCTACTGGTAGCATTGGTACTTAGAATGCAACTTAGCAAGTGTCAATTTGTCAAGTGTTGATGACAGATTGGTACTTGCCATCTTTTCTTCCAGTTTTTCCTAGAGCACAAAGTGCCTCATTCCTGATCTCCACCCTGAAATTCTTTCAGAGGATGCTACAGGTCAGCAGCCAGAGCAGGTCATGATGTAATCCTTACAGATGTAGATGGTGGTGGTGGTTTAGTTGCTAAGTTGTGTGCAACTCTTGTGACCCCATGGACAGTAGCCTGCCAGGTTCCTCTGTCCGTGGGATTCTCCAGATAAGAATACTGGAGTAGATTTCCATTCCCTTCTCTAGGGTATCTTCCCAACCCAGGAATAGAACCCAGGTCTCCTGCATTGCAGGCAGATTCTTTACCAACTGAGCTACCAGGGAGCTACCTGGATAACCTACAATAACCTCTCTGTTTCAAGATCCCTCAAGTAATCACAGCTAAGTCCTTTTTCCTATATCTGGTAATAGATTACAGGGTTCCAAAGATTAGGACATGGATATCCTGGGGGAGAGAAGCAGTAGTTAGGGGGTACATTATTCTCCTACCACACCTGAGAAGCTTTTCCTGCCCCAAGATGGCATTGGGTACCCCTCTCCTGAGAGCCTGTGGATGCTGGCCCGCTTCCCTGTTGGCTTTTCTGTCATGTGTATAAGATGGAGTCTTCCTTAAAAGCAAATATGTATCTTTGCCACTGAGTTCCCAAAATCCAGCATACTGCTGTTCAACATAAATATAATATGATCCACATATGTTATCTTAAATATTTTAGTGCACACACACACACACACACACACACACACAAACCTGGTACAATACGTTTAAAGACTATATTTTTATCTAACCCAATGTGTCCCAAATGTTATCTTTTCAACAGATAATCAATATAAAGTTATTAATGAGATATTTTACATTCGTTTATTTGGACTACATCTTTGAAGCCCAGTCTGTATTTTTGTACCTACAGCCTATCTCATTTCGGACCAGCCACCATTCAGATGCTCAGCGGCCACCGTGTGGGACAGCTCAGCGCCATCCCTGGTGTTTAGGAGCACTCCAGGTGCATTTGTCTAATAATTGGGGAAGGGGACTGATGTGCAGCCAACAGGAGGGCTGAATCTTAGAAGTGAGCGCCAGCTTCATGGAGCTACCGTGTTCACAGCTTAAGTTTATTAGATTTTACATTAAAAAAAGAAACAAAATCAAGTGCCTTGTGAGCATAGGTCTTTCAGTTTCTAATTTGGCAGTGTGCACACTCAGATCAGTTAGATTTTACATTAAAAAAAGAAACAAAATCAAGTGCCTTGTGAGCATAGGTCTTTCAGTTTCTAATTTGGCAGTGTGCACACTCAGATCAGTTAGATTTTACATTAAAAAAAGAAACAAAATCAAGTGCCTTGTGAGCATAGGTCTTTCAGTTTCTAATTTGGCAGTGTGCACACTCAGATCAGTTAGATTTTACATTAAAAAAAGAAACAAAATCAAGTGCCTTGTGAGCATAGGTCTTTCAGTTTCTAATTTGGCAGTGTGCACACTCAGATCAGTTAGATTTTACATTAAAAAAAGAAACAAAATCAAGTGCCTTGTGAGCATAGGTCTTTCAGTTTCTAATTTGGCAGTGTGCACACTCAGATCAGTTAGATTTTACATTAAAAAAAGAAACAAAATCAAGTGCCTTGTGAGCATAGGTCTTTCAGTTTCTAATTTGGCAGTGTGCACACTCAGATCAGTTAGATTTTACATTAAAAAAAGAAACAAAATCAAGTGCCTTGTGAGCATAGGTCTTTCAGTTTCTAATTTGGCAGTGTGCACACTCAGATCAGTTTCCTGGGGTGAGAGGGCAGCCGCTGCAGTAAACATTTACTCAGAGTCCTCTTCCAAGGCTCCCAGGAGCGGGAGGTAATTAGCTCTTGAGGCGAAAAACATATTTTCACCACATTTCCAAAGGCTTGCCTCACTTTCATGTATACCTCCTTCAAAAACTGTCCTCAAACTGGTATGTTGAAAGCTGACCCTGCTAACTCTGGCTCCCCAAATCTCTTTGAAGTCACAGAACAACCTGAAAACAAAGCATTTTCACAGTCCTGGGACAGAAAAATAAACACACATTCCTCCTGAAGGGAGACCCCAGCCTCTGAACTTCAGAATTCCGTCTGCCGGGGAGGCTGGCTGGTGTCCAGGGCTCTGTTTCCACCAGAATCCCCCCTATCCTTTGCTTTGCTCTTTCAAAAAACCGGATCCCCATAATGCATGCTTACATTTCCTCACAACCAGCACAAGGCAGAATTCTCTGAATTGAGCTACGTGTGGAGCCTTGTGATCTAGCAAGATATTAAACTATAATCAGAAGCAAATTGTTCCTCCCCCTGCCAACAGATGGATTATAAACAGAGATAATCACATAACCACAGCATTCTGCATGGTTCTTTTCTGTTTTGTACATTCAACAAGGCAAAGAACCAGCAACATACTAGATTGCTAAATGGTGTCGCATGCATGAATGCCATGGACTTTCCTCTCTTGCCCCCAGCTTTGCAGAGGGAACGGGAACAAAGATCTACTGCTGGGGATCATGCCATCCTTAGAACACATGTGTAACCAATTCTTACGAAAGAGTACCACGTTTCAATACAATCCATTCACTATCAGAGACGAGAAGGGGACACACACCCAAAGATGTTAGGGTGTAGGCTTTCACACTGTCTAAAATGATGACAAATCTCAAGGTAAACCAGACACTTCCTAGAACCTGAGGATCACTTTGTGTTCTATGGAGCAGGACTGGCAGGTTTTCTAGTTTCTGCTAAAACTACCCAGCTACAGGGAAGACCCTGTGATTGGAGTGAACATGGAGACAAAAATCAAGTTGTGGAGGCGCTCTCTGCATCTGTGCTGTGTAATAGGTTTCTGTCTGTTAAAGTCATAAATTGCAACTTAGTTTATTTGTTTCTAGTTCACCTGCATGGTTCAATTTCTCCAAGCTTCCTTTAACTCAGTGTGCTTAAGAAAAGAAAAGACCGTTATTTATTGAGAACATAAAGGGAAAAGTACTCCAGTGTTCTTGCCTGGAGAATCCCAGGGACTGCGGATCCTGGTAGACCGCCGCCTATGGGGTGGCACAGAGTCGGACACGACTGAAGCAACTTAGTATCAGCAGCAAAGATAGAAATGGCAACATTGTCTTACACTTCTTCATTCTGCTACTCCTGGGCATGAAGGAGAAGGGTCTCACAGATTTGAGCACAATTTCTTTTGCAGATGATATAGGATGTGTGTGTGCTCAGCCATGTCTGACTCTGTGTGACCCCATGGACTGTAGCCCACCAAACTCCTCTGTCCATGGGATTTTCCATGCAAGAATATTGGAATGGGTTGCCATTTCCTCCTTCAGGGCATCTTCCTGTTCCAGGGATAGAACCCATGTCTCCTGTGTCTCCTGCATTGACAGGCGGATTGTTTACTACTGAGCGCCTTGGGAAGCTCAAATGATACAGACTACAGCAGTCATATGGGCAAGTGTCCATGTTTCCAGTCATAGGAGAGGAGGTTGATCCCAGGACATAACTTTAATAGGAGCGAAATAAAACAACTGGAGAATCCACAGCACCCCACCTTCTGTAGCTCCAGCCTCTTACTGCCTCATTGTTCCAAGGTTGCCACATCAGGGGAGACGTGGGTATATTTATATCTGCACGCAGGGACTTGATTTTTCACTAGCATGTTCCACCTTAAGTCCCAGACAGAGCTTCTGATTTTCACTCATGGGGTCTTTGAGCCACTTTATGAACTTTAAACAGACCTATGTTTTTCCTTTCTTTCCTGTCTAGCGAGAGTGGGGAATCATACACTTGCATAGTTTCAAACGCGTCTTCTTTAAACGCTAGTTCTCCACATTTGATAATTAAAAATAAAAGCTTGGACACAGATGCATGCTAACATGGAAAAATAAAATTGTTAGCCAGTTTTTTAAGGCCAGATGGTGGGCAGTGAAGAATAAAATCAAGTTGAGGAATTGCTTGAGGCTAGGTCTTGCCTGGAAAATCCCATGGATGGAGGAGGAGCCTGGTAGGCTGCAGTCCATAGGGTCGCTAAGAGTCAGGCACAACTGAGTGACTTCACTTTCACTTTTCACTTTCCTGCATTGGAGAAGGAAATGGCAACCTACTCCAGTGTTCTTGCCTGGAGAATCCCAGGGATGGGGGAGCCTAGTGGGCTGCCGTCTCTGGGGTCACACAGAGTTGGACGTGACTGAAGCGACTTAGCAGCAGCAGTAGCAGCAGCAGCAGGATATAGTAGACGTTGCAAAGTATTCATGAGTAATCTATTTTAGGGAAATGTAGGACCAAGTGGTGTGGGCTAGTTTAGAGTCTAAACTTTTTATGCAACCATGGGAAAGAACAGGCCAGGAATTTCATTTAAGCCAAATGAAAAGAATTACTAGAAAGCAGATTTGGAGCACAAGGAAGTCAGAAATTTTTCTTGGAAGGTAAGTAGGGACATATAAACCAACAAAGAAGGTAGAACCACTGAGTTAGTTTTCCTACTTCCTTTTCTGACTGTGCGTGCCATTGCTGAGTGTAAGCAAATAAGTTTTGCAGCTGTGTGCTACAGACCATAAAGGAAGGCTACTAGTAAATTAAACTTTGTTTGTTTGTTTTGGCAACTGGAAACTGACACTTTATTTGTCCAATTTTTTTTTATTATAAAATAATGAAATAATAGCAATCATAATCGATGGCTGGAGTTCCATCTATTTGAAAGCTATAAAATTTTGGTTAGGCAATTAAATGTTTGGGTTGATGATTCTGAGACTGACATTTCATATGTTTTCTCTAAAGTTGGAGGCTTCTATAACATTGGGATGGTCAAATAAATTTGGTCCATCTATTCAATGGTGTTTATCTTGGGCTTGTTTTACTAACTGCTTGGCTGTGGCATTAGGCTATTATTAATACGATTGCCATATTGAACTTAGGTCAAGTATATGGCTGAGAAATTGAGAGCATTTCTCTTTTACCATGTCCTAAATTAGTTAAAAATGAAAAATGGTAAATGCTATAATGAGGTGAATTGGCATAAGAAATGGGGCTAGAAGATTCTGGCTATGTTTCTTGGTCACTTAGTCCTCTTTGGGACTGGGCACCAGCAGCTCTTAAGCAAATACTTTTGTTTTTGTATTTTTTGGGGGTAATACCTTGTTTTTCCAGAAAATGAACTTTAGATGCTCAAAATTGGATTAATTATAATTCTGATCTGAGTATCATACATCTACGTACCTCTTTTTATTTCTCTCCCTTTCACTAATCATCCCTGGCCCCAAATTTCATTTCTCCTTATCACAGGCACCCATTCTTTTTCTTTTCTTTTTTAGTCAGGCAACTCAGTCTTACTAGTTTTCAGTTCAGTTCAATCATGCAGCTATGTCCAACTCTTTGCTACCCCATGCACTGCAGCATGCCAGGCTTCCCTGTCCTTTACCACCTCCCAGACCTTGCTCAAACTCATGTCCATTGGGTTGGTGATACCATCCAATCATCTTATCCTCTGTCGTCCCCTTCTCCTCCTGCCTTCAGTCTTTCTCAGCATCAGGGTCTTTTCCAATAAATTGGCTGTTTGCATCAGTTAGCCAAAGTATTGGAGCTTCATCTTCAGTATCAGTCCTTCTAATGAATATTCAGGGTTGAGTTCCTTTAGGACTGACTGGTTTCCTTGCAGTCTGAGGGACTCTCAAGAGTCTTCTCTAACACCACAGTTCAAAAGCATCACTTTTTCAGTGCTCAGCTTTCTTTATAGTCCAACTCTCACATCCATACATGACTACTGGAAAAACCATAGTTTTGACTAGACAGACCTTTGTTGGCAAAGTAACATCTCTGCTTTTTAATATGCTGTCTAGGTTTGTCATAGCTTTTCTTCCAAGGAGCAAGCATCTTTTAATTTCGTGGCTACAGTCACCATCTGCAGTGATTTTGGAGCCCCCCCAAAAGAAAATCTGTCATATGCTTACATTGTTTCCCCATCTATTTGCCATGAAGTGATGAGACTGGATTCTATGATCTTAGTTTTTTGAAAGTTGAATTTTAAGCCAACTTTTTCACTCTCCTCTTTCACTTTCATCAAGAGGCTCTTCAGTTCCTCTTCACTTTCTGCCATAAGGGTAGTCTTATCTGGATATCTGAAGTTATTGATATTTCTCCTGACAATCTTGATTCCAGCATAATGTGTAGTATGGTGATTATAGTTAATAATACTGTATTGAATATTTATAAGTTTCTAAAAGGACAATTCTTAAAAATTCCTATCATGAGAATAAGAAAAGTTCTGTAATTATGTGCTGTGAGAGGTGTTAACTGAACTTACTATAGTGATCATTTCTCTATATTAATATAAATATTGAACATTATGTTGTACACCTGAAACTAATATAACACGTCAGTTATACCACAACAAAAATAATCTAAACAAGTAAAACAAAAAAAGAGTAAAAACCATATATTCAGAAACAATAAAGATTGAAAATTAAGGAGCTAAGCATTCAATTCAAGAAGTCTGACAAAAAGCAATAAAATAATCCTCAAAGAAAGCAAGGGATGTAGAAAAGCATGAGATGAAACTCGTAGAAATGTTGAAAGGATTGAAGCTGACTCCAGCTGGGTCTTAAACCAAATTGAAGTGTGAGGATATGTGCTCTAGCAAGCAACTCTTTTGTTTAATAATAATATCTATGGAGATATTTCCTATGATTGATGAGATATTGAACTTCTTGATTACAACTGCCAGGCCAGTCCACTGAAGCTTATTCCTCAGGAGATCTTCAGGTTAAAATTTAAACTTAGGCACCACGCTGAGCTGAGAGCCTGGGAATCTTGCTTCTCACACCTCTGCTAGCATGCTATTGCTGGAAAAATTTTGTCATTTATCATTATTTCCCATGAGTGTGTTAACCTTCTCTGAAGAATTCTTTTAGAAATTTCACCATTCTTTTTTCTCCAAATGAAATGTTCATGCTTCCATGACCAACCATATAGATAGAAAGCTAAACTGATGCCCCTGTCTGTCACCAGAATCCAAGAATAACCTTTGACATTTAGAATTTTTCATTCACAAAGCTATCTTAAATCTACTGCTGTTTAAATAGTAAATATTTGGATTTTGTATTATGATTCAAATTGAGTAGCAGTTGCTTTTACAGCTGACAGCATTATCTTAATAAAAAGCATTTGGCTTCCAAAAGTAAAACTTTATTTCAAGATTGAATTTCTCTATAATTTTAGTGACTCAGAATATATCAAACCAGATATTAATGTTCAAGTCAGTTATTACATTTTATAGATAGCCTTTTGTGTTTCTAGTACATAAGGAATGAATAAATCAACATCAACCAAACCAACATACTACATTTATTTACCAAGGCTATGTTTTTACTACTTTTCAGAAATGTATTATGTGGCATTGTTGCCTAATATACTCTGAGAATATTGTTTCCCTCTGTTTTCTGATATAATCTGGAAAAATAAAAACCAGAAGCAAACATAATTCTGCCATTCTATTTTTGTTGGAAGCAAGGCATTTGTTATTTTCCGGTTTCGGAAAAATAAAGGTAGTATCTCGGATTTGGAAAATTTCCCAGACTTAAAAATAATATTTGACAGTGTGGGGAGCAGGGCCAGTGTGGTCACTTTTGTATAGGCAGAATAAGCCAGTGTATTTGAAGTTAGATTTTTCTCTGTATGTAGTCAAACAAATCCCTTTCATGTGTGGATGTAATTGTAGAGATGCTGAAAACAAAGAATGAAGCATTTCATTTTGACAGTAAGCTGTTAGGAATGAACTTGTAAAGAGAATCAAGATGCTATTGTGGTTGAGTTCAGCTTTTGAATCAGACATACCTGACTCTAATTCCATCTTTAATTCTTACTATATGTCTGACCTTATTTTTCAAATCTCTAAAATGGGAATGGTAATAGCAGCTAAATCATTAGCTTGTTACAAAAATTAAATGAAACCAAATTTAGGGGGGCGGTCCTAAGATGGCAGAGGAATAAGACAGGGAGACCACTTTCTCTCCCACAAATTCATCAAAAGAACATTTAAACGCTGAGTAAATGCCACAAAACAACTTCTGAATGCCGGCAGAGGACATCAGGCACCCAGAAAAGAAGCTCATTCTCTTCGAAAAGAGGTAGGAGAAAATATAAAAGACAAAAAAAAAAAAGAGACAAAAGAGGTAGGGATGGAGTTCCATCCCAGGAAGGGAGTCTTAAAAAGAGAGACGTTTCCAAGCACCAGGAAACACTCTCACTGCCGAGTCTGTGGCGAGCCTTGGAAGCACAGAAGGCAACATAACAGGGAGGAAAAATAAATAAATAACTAAAACCAGCAGATTATGAGCACAATGGTAACTCCCCCAGCGGAGAAGCAGCATAGATGCCTGCATCTACCACTAGCAAGCGGAGGCTGGGCAGGGAGGCGTGGACTGCATTGCTTAGAGTAAGGATCCGGCCTGAATGCCCCGAGTATAATCAGAGCAAACTAACTTGGGCTAGCAAACCAGACTGTGGGAGAGCTACCACGCGAAAAGCTCTAACATAATACACCG
This sequence comes from Neotragus moschatus, assembly GCA_006410615.1. Taxonomy (NCBI): domain Eukaryota; kingdom Metazoa; phylum Chordata; class Mammalia; order Artiodactyla; family Bovidae; genus Neotragus; species Neotragus moschatus. The sequence goes on along the minus strand of SJYA01002999.1, from coordinate 454,566 downwards.
CCAGGACCGCGCACAGAGAACAAAGGGCGGAACAGAATTAGTCGGCTGTGGATCATCCCTCTCAGGTGACAGGCAGCCAGAGACAGAAGAGCTGGAAGGGGGCAATTGCAGCCCCAGAGAGACATTATCTACCAAACTGCAAGCAGACTTCTTTGCTAACTAAGAATTCTTGGGATTCTGGACAGTCATCATCCTCCTGAGAAGGTGCGCCAGTTATACACCCAGAAAGCCGAGCAGCAGGGACAGGAGAGGCGATAAGTCACAGCAACCACGCTTGCCAAACACCTGAGCTACTCAGACCTGGGAAGGGCACAAAATGCAGGCCCAACCGAGTCTGTACCTCTGAGGACTACCTGAGTACCTGGACCTGAGCAGTTTAGACCTGGAAGGTGCTTGCAGCCCAGGGCTGGCCTTGGATGGTTCCTGGCAGAGCAACTTAGAGCCTGAGCTGTGTGCCCTGCGAGCTGGGGCAGGCCCAGTGTGGCTGAGACACTGCAAGCACACACCACTGTTGTGTTTGCAGCGTTCCTCCCTCCCCACAGTGCGACTGAACAAGTGAGCCAAAAAAAGTGTCCACCACTGCCCTCCTTGTGTCAAGGAAGAAAACAGACACTGAAGAGGCCAGCAAACAGAAGAAGCTAAGACAGAGGGAACTGCCTTGGAAGTGACAGGTGCAATAGATTAAAGCCCTGTCGTTAGTACCGACTACATAGGAAGGAGCCTAGAGATCTTGAGAAATATAAGCCAGACCAAGGAACTATCCGAAAATGAACTGACCCCACACTGCCCACAACACCACCAGAGAAAATCCTAGATATATATTTACTATTTTTATGATTATTCTTTTTTTAACTTTTTAAAAATTTAAAGTCCTCTATTACTCCTTTAATTTTCTTTTTTATAACCTACTATTACTTTTCAAAAAAAGGACCCTATTTTTAATGCAAACTTCATATATATATATATATTTTAAAATAATTTTTGTGACTTTGTGTTTCTTCTTCTTCTTCTTTTCTTTAATATTGTATTTTTGAAAATCCAAACTCTGCTCTAGATTTTTAACCTTTGCTTTTTGGTATTTGGTATATCAACTTTGTACTTTTAAAAACCTAATCTTCAGTACCCATTTTTACTTGGGAGCGAGATTACTGGCTTCACTGCTCTCTCCTTCTTTGGACTCTCCTTTTTCTCCACCAGGTCACCTCTGTCTCCTCCATACCCCTTCTCTTCTCTACCCAACTCTGTGAATCTCTGTGTGTTCCAGATGGTGGAGAACACTTAGGGAACTGCTTACTGGCTGGATCTGTCTGTCTCCTTTTCATTTCCCCCTTTTATCTTCCTGGCCACCTCTGTCTCCTTCCTCCCTCTTCTCTTCTCTGTATAACTCCGTGAACATCTCTGAGTGGTCCAGACTGTGGAGAGCATATAAGGAAGTGATTACTGGCTAGCTTGCTCTCTCCTCTTTTGATTCCACCTCAACTCATTCGGGTCACCTCTAACTCTCTCCTCCCTCTTCTCTTCTCCATGTAACTCTGTGAACCTCTTTGGGTGTCCCTCACTGTAGAGAAACTTTTCCTCTTTAACCTAGATGTTTTATCAATGGTGCTGTATAGAAGGAAAAGTCTTGAGACTACTGTAAAAATAAGACTGAAAACCAGAAGCAGGAGGCTTAAGCCCCAAACCTGAGAATATCATAGAACTCCTGACTCCAGGGAACATTGATAGGAGCTCATCAAATGCCTCCATACCTACACTGAAACCAAGCACCACCCAAGGGCCAACAAATTCCAGAGCAAGACATACCACGCAAGTTATCCAGCAACACAGGAACACACCCCTGAGCTTCAATATACAGGCAGCTCAAAGTTACTCCAAAACCATTGACATCTCATAACTCATTACTGGACACTTCATTGCACTCCAGAGAGAAGAAATCCAGCTCCACCCACCAGAACTCTGACATGAGCTTTGCTAACCAAGAAACCTTAACAAGCCACTGGTACAACCGCACCCACAATGAGGAAATTCCACAATAAAGAGAACTCCACAAATTGCCAGAATACAGAATGGCCACCCAAAATGGAGCAATATAAACAAGATGAAGGGACACAGGAATACTCAACAGGTAAAGGAACAAGATAAATGCCCACCAAACCAAACAAAAGAGGAAGAGATAGGGAATCTACCGGATAAAGAATTCTGAATAATGATAGTGAAAATGATCCAAAATCTTGAAATAAAAATGGAATCACAGATAAATAGCCTGGAGACAAGGATTGAGAAGATGCAAGAAAGGTTTAACAAGGACCTAGAAGAAATAAAAAAGAGCCAATATATGATGAATAATGCAATAAATGAGATAAAAAACACTCTGGAGGCAACAAATAGTAGAACGACGAAGGCAGAAGATAAGATTAGTGAAGTAGAAGATAGAGTGGTAGTAATAAATGAATCAGAGAGGAAAAAAGAAAAACGAATTAAAAGAAATGAGGACAATCTCAGAGACCTCCAGGACAATATTAAATGCTCCAACATTCAAATCATAGGAGTCCCAGAAGAAGAAGACAAAAAGACCACGAGAAAATACTTGAGGAGATAATAGTTGAAAACTTCCCTAAAGTAGGGAAGGAAATAATCACCCAAGTCCAAGAAACGTAGAGAGTCCAAAACAGGATAAACCCAAGGTGAAACACCCCAAGATACATATTAATCAAATTAACAAAGATGAAACACAAAGAACAAACATTAAAAGCAGCAAGGGAAAAACAACAAATAACACACAAGGGGATTCTCATANTGTAGGAGAGGGAGAGGGTGGGATGATTTGGGAGAATGGCATTGCAACATTTATAATATCATATAAGAAACGAATCGCCAGTCTAGCTTCAATGCAGGATACAGGATGCTTGGGGCTGGTGCACTGGGATGACCCAGAGGGATGATATGGGGAGGGAGGTGGGAGGGGGTTAAGGATTGGGAACATGTGTACACCTGTGGTGGATTCATGTTGAAGTATGGCAAAACCAATACAACATTGTAAAGTAAAAACAAACAAACAAACAAAAAAAAACTAAAAAAACCCACCAAATTTAACTACTTATTGACCAGAGACATATTACTATGTCTTTTGTTACCCAAACATTATTGACCAGAGTGTTTCAGTATTCACTTATATAACAAATTGTTGGCCACAGGTGTTATCTTCTGCAAAATTCCCTGGTTAATAATGTATTAAGAAGGCCTGGAGCTCTATGCCTGACCCACAGTGAACTCTTTCGCTGTCTCCAAGAAAACTATTAACATAAAAATTCAAGAAAAGACAGGGAATCCTTTTATAGTTCATGTGAAGCATCCTTATTTGAGAACGTTTGATGAGTCTGAAAACAGAAGCTACTGCTGGGAGTGGCATAGAGAGTAGAGGCATTTGACTTGAGGGAAAAATATTATTACTGGAGGGAATAATAGTAACTGAAGGGAAATCAGGGCCATCTAGGGATAATAGAACTCTGAAGATGACTTCAATCTCCTACAGGCCATTGTCATGTAGGATGTTGTGTGCATGTGAAGGAAGTCTCAGCTCCTCACTCCTTGCCCTGACATGCAAGAACTTCACAGGTAGCTCTGATAACCCTATTACTACTGCTTTCAACGTACAACCCAAATTCTCTGCAAACTAGACCTTCCCCCGAAGATTGTTGCACTTTCTGGCTTCTGTGGCTTGGTTCCCGCTTTCCTCTCTGGTTTGTTTCTTCCTCTCTTCCTATCTTCTTCCAGTTTCTAGCCATCCTCCCTATTGTATCTGAAAGGCACCTTTTCCTTTCTGGATTCCAACATTAAGATTTAATATGTCCCTCTTTTGAATTTCTGTAACTCTTGTTTTGCACTTCTTTCACAGCATATACATTATTCATCTTGGATTAGAGATCTGATTGTCTCATTACTCCTACACTTGTAAGCAGCTTGAGGGAAGTGATGATCTAAGTTATCTTTGTTTCTCCCTGCAAGGCAGCTAGTTCGTGATAAGTGCTAAACAGATGGTTGCTGAGAGAGTAGTCATTGCAGAGGCATTTTTGAATGGACCATTAATGTAATATCCAGCATGGCATTTTTTAAAAAGATTTTTTTTGATATGAGATTGAGATTTGTTTTTCATTTTTATTGAAATTTATTACAAAGACTGGATTGAATTTGTTACAATATCGCTCCAATTTTATATACTGACTTTTTGGTTGGGAGGTCTGTGGGATCCCAGCTCTCTAGCCAGACATCGAACCTGCACCTTCTGCATTGGAAGACAAAGTCTTAACCATTGGACTGCCAGGGAAATCCCCATGGCATTTTTTTGGGGGGATCATGTACTGGTAAAAAACTGCATCAAATTTTTATAAAGCGTCTACTGTGTACCAGGCACTGTGCTAGATTCTATGAACAAGGTAATCTTGATTTGTACTCCCCTGTGATTTATAGATTAATGGGAGAACCAATTTTAGACAATTAAGTAGAATTGAGTATTAGGAAAGAGGTAGAAAGAGGCTCTAATTAAATAGTTTATTTCTCAGAAAGGAGAAAGTAGCTGTTAATACTGAAAAAGTTAACTGGATTAGTTTCCAAATTCAGAAAATCCTGTGCCTCTGACTGATTTAAATTTGAGGCTACAAATGTTATGGAACCATAGGAGCTGCTCTGTGCTCTTGGAGAAAGAGGCTACCTATAAATTCAGGTTCAGGAGGTAGATCAGGAGCGTTAGCTAAGTGAAGAGATACACTAACACAGCGTAAAATACACTGAAATGTGTCACTTATTGTCCCCTCAGCTGGCATAAAGTTGTTGAGTTATTGGCTGTAGCAAAGATGGTAAAGTGATACTGTAGCATAATGTCTATTATATATGAATTCAGGTATCTATATCCTGAGTATATAGGCACATGCTTACATTTTATCTTATTCTGTTGATTTAACTTGGTTTTAGAACACAGGCCATAAAACACAGAAAATCATGAGAGTTCTTTCAGAACACTGACCTCAGAGCAAAGCTATCTCTTTGGCTTAAAACCACTCTGACTACTCTCCAGAAAAAAACACTTAACCAGATGTTTCTACACTCTTCTAGATCCATCTTTATTAAAGTGGATGGCAAAAAACTGACTTTGAATAAAATAATGATATCTCAGAATTTTACTATTTAATTTCAATGGTTCATCTAAATGAGGACAGAATATGGCCTGCAAATAATAGCTGTCTGAATTTTCTGTTTTACCTGAATTTATAACAACCTTGTTAAAACTTGGGAACATCTATGGGCAAGGTAAGAGACTTTTTTTTTCCTGGTAGAAGTTAAAGTGCTTAAGCACCTAAGTGCCATCCCCACTCACTGGGTTGGCTTTCTTGAGGGTTGCCACATTATTTACAGAAAACCATTCAACTTCTTCATATTCTCAGTTTAAAATTCCCAATAGAATGATGGGAGCATTCTGTCCAGTTTACACAGGTGCTTTGAGTACAGCAAAGTGAAATGAAATTTGCTTGGTTGTGTTGACTCTTTGCAACCCCATGGACTGTAGCCTGCAAGATTTCTCCTTCCACAAAATTCTTCAGGCCAGAATACTGCAGTGGCTAGCTCTTCTCCAGGGGATTTTCCCAATCCAGAGATCATACCCAGTTCTGCATTGCAGGCGAATTCTTTACCATCTGAGCCACCAGGGAAGCATAAGTAGCTGAACACCAAGGATCTGAATTGACAAAGATTTATGTTCTAATTCTGTACTACTATTTATGAGCAATGAGATCTTGATTAAGGAAAGTGAGGCTTTAAGAGGTTCCATATCTGTAAAATGTAAGTTATCATTTTACTTACTTGATAGAGCTGTGGGGATTTAAAGGTGCTAATGCATTAAAGCTCTTAGCATAAAGGTCGAGATGTGGTAATTTATCAACAAATAGTAGTTATGCTGATTAATCTTTATTAATCTCTACCTTTATACCTAGGAAGCACATAGTGAAATGCTCCTTCTAGTGACGAGAAGAGAGAACCTACTCTTGGTTCCTTAGAGTTCTAGAAGCAGTGAAATCACTAAGGGAGAATAAGCATGTCTGTCAGGATTGTCTTGGTTGTAAGTAACAGAAACCCAGTTAAATCACCTTAAGGCCAAAAGGGGATTTGTTGAAAGGAATAAGGTATTGGGGCAAAGAACATATGTTGCCTTTTACCAGGAGCATCTTGCATCACTGTATCTTGGTATTGGCTTGCATGCACCCCTACTGTGCTGCTAGAGAGAGACCTTGTTCTGTCCTGTAAGAAACAGATGTTGTACTGGAGTTGGGCAGGTGCTATATAATACCTGCCCTATATTTTATAGTTTTCAGCATATAGGTCTTTCACCAACTTGCTAAAGTTTATTCCCAGATATTTTATTCTTTTTTTGATGCAGTTTTAAATGAGATTGTTTAACTTCCTCTTTCTGATATTTCATTGTCACTGTAAAGAAGTGCAACTGATTTCTGGGTATTACTTTTGTGTCTAGCAACCTTGCTGAATTCATTTCAGTTCTAATAGTTTTTGTCTGTGGAGTCTTTAGAGTTCTCTATATAGTGCATCATGTCATCTGCAAATAAAGACAGTGTTATCTCTTCCCTTCTATTTGGATATCTTTTGTTTTCCTGTCTGATCTAGCTGCTGCTGCTGCTGCTAAGTCACTTCAGTCGTGTCTGACTCAGTGCGACCCCATAGATGGCAGCTCACCAGGCTCCCTTGTCCCTGGGATTCTCCAGGCAAGAACACTGGAGTGGGTTGCCATTTCCTTTTCCAATGCATGAAAGTGAAAAGTGAAAGTGAATTTGCTCAGTCGTGTCTGACTCTTAGCGACCCCATGGACTGCAGCCTACCAGGCTCCTCCATCCATGGGATTTTCCAGGCAAGAGTACTGGAGTGGGGTGCCATTGCCTTCTCTGCTGATCTGGCTAGGACTTCCAAATAGTAAGTGGTAAAAGTGGGTGTCCTTGGCTTGTTACTGAATTTAGCAGGAAGGCTTCAGCTTTTTGCCATTGAGTATTAGATTGGCTGTAGGTTTGTTGTAAATGGCTTTTATTATGTTGAGATATGGTCGGAGACAACTCAGCGACTTCACTTTCACTTTTCACTTTCATGCATTGGAGAAGGAAATGGCAACCCACTCCAGTGCTCTTGCCTGGAGAATCCTAGGGACTGGGGAGCCTGGTGGGCTGCCGTCTATGGGGTCACACAGAGTCAGACACGACTGAAGCGACTTAGCAGCAGCAGCAGCATGTTCCCTCTATATCTACTTTGGTGAGAGTTTTTATCATGGACAGATGTTGAACTTTATCAAAAGCTCTTTTTTGTGTGACTGTCAGGATGATTATGTTGTTTTCCTCTTTTGTTATGGTGGTGTACTATACTGATTGACATGCATGTATTGAATGATCCTTAGGACTCTGGAATGAATTCAACTTGCTCATAGTGTATGATCCTTTTAGTGTATAGTTTGATTTGGTTTGGTAATATTTTATTGAGGATTTTTGCAACTGTAGTTGTCAAAGATATTGGCTAAGGCCCCCATTTTCATGTGGCTAGGTTGAAGAACTGCATGGATGTGATTCATTTTTCCAACAATATGAGCAACTTGTGGAATGAAAAGTACTGTAGAAATTATTTACATTAAGAAATAAAATTGAGTCTTGAACATAAATCACAGCAGGATATCCTCTAAGATCCACCTCCCAGAATCCTGGAAATAAAACCAAAAATAAACAAATGGGACCTAATTAAAATTAAAAGCTTCTGCACAACAAAGGAAACTATAAGCAAGGTGAAAAGACAACCTTCGGAATAGGAGAAAATAATAGCAAATGAAGCAACTGACAAACAACTAATCTCAAAAATATACAAACAACTTANTATAAGAGACAGGGGTTAGTCTCATGCTAAAGTTTACGTGGTTTTACTTCTCTGCTTGTGAATGTCTGCCTGGAATTAACCTTAACTTGGGTTGTGTTGCTATCTCAAGGGACAGTACTATATTGAGATTCAGCTGTCTTTCAGAATGTATTTGCTCATTTTCCCTTATATGTGTTGACTTACATGACTTGGTACCTAGAACTTTTTTAAGGAATGTTTCACTTTTTAATTTCTGAAGTGTCAGCAGATTTCTAATTCTGAAGAGTCACTTCTCATCCTGGTTATACCTGTAGAGCGCTCTCTCCTCATCTAAATTCTGTAATTTCTACCCATAGAATGCACGCGCGGGTGCTCAGGCACTTCAGCCGAGTCCAGCTCTTTGCAGCCCAATGGACTGCAGCCCTCCAGGCGCCCCTGTCCATGGGATTGTCCAGGCAAGAATACTGAGGTGGGTTGCCATGCCTTCCTCCAGGGGATCTTCCTAACCCAGAGACTGAACCCTTGTCTCTTACATCTCCTGCATTGGCAGGCAGGTTCTTTACCACTAGCACCACCTGGGAAGCCCACCCATAGGATTCTAATTTGGCAAAGTTTTGCCATAAAGACACAGGGCTTTATCATCGCCTGTGAAAATAATATGATGTTCTCTTTCATTCTGTTAATATCATCAGTTATGTTAATGGATTTGCTAATGTTAAAACTTCTTTGCATTCTTGAATGAATACTATTTGGTTGTGATGATGTGTTATTTTTATTGAAATTATAGATTCTCTTTGATAGTGCTTTATTAAGTTTTTGGATGTCAATATTCATTAAGTGCCATCTTAATCTTTCAAGGGGCCAACCTTGAAAATTAGCTTATTTTAAAATTTCACAAAGTTCCCTGTGAAACTATTCAGACTTTTTTTTTTTTTGTAGAGAAGTGTTTTAACACTCTCAATTTTTAAAATGAAAATTAGTCTGTTTTTAAGTTCTCTATTTACTGGGTTTCAATTATGATTTTAAAATCATATGTATCATTAGTTTCTTTTAGCTGCTTCTCATTTTGAATATTCTTTACCTTTAAAAAAATTAGGCTAGCTAGTGTTTTGTATCTATATTTTTAAATTTCCTCCAATGCTTGTATATTGGTTGTTATTTTTGTTTTCTAGATTATTAGATTCTTTTATATTAATCACTTCTTTCTGATGTCTTTTATTAATCTGTAGTTCTAAAGCTTTTTGAATCATTCATTCAGCTCTTCTAAGCAACATGTGTTCAATCCCTGGGTTGGGAAGAAATGGCATCTCTAGTACTCTTGCCTGGTGAATCCCCATGCACAGAGGAGCCGAGAGTGCTGATGTCCATAGGGTCGAACAGAGTCAGACGACTGAAGCTACATAGCACAGCATAGCTCTTCTATTTTAATTTTATTTAATGCTAAGAATTTTCCTCTGAGCACTTTTTAAAACCTATATCCCACATATTCTGGTAAGTTTTGTTTTCACTATTGTTTTCTAGGAATTTTACATCTTCCTTTTTTGTCCCAAGCTTTGTTTAAGAAACATTGTTTATTTATGTAGTCCAGGGGAAAAACGTTTAATGTTTTGGGTTTTAAAGTCTATTATTATCTAATAGTTCCATTGTGTTACATTCAGAACATGATACTGTTTTTTGTTACTGTTTTTAATTTCCTGAGGTTTTTCTTTGTGGGTTTGTATGTCCTCAATTTCTCTCTATATTCATTGTGTACTTGAAAGTATTTCTTCTAATATTTGGATTTGGACCTTCTACAGCCTTAGTATTTTTTTTATTTACATGATCTGTTTAACTCTAAGAGAGGTGATAAAGTCTTGCTTACCAGTATGTGTCTGCTTCCTTTTATATACTTTTAATAGTAAAAGATCTCTTATTTTTAATATTTCTTAATTATTTTGTTAGTATATTTCTTTATATAGTATGGAATTGAATTTTTTAAACCTATTTAAAAATACGTTTTCTTTAAAGGGAGTTGAAATCTATTTATGTGTAAAAATATCACCTATTTGGTCCTGGTTTGTCATATTGCTTTATATTTCATACATTACATAAATTCATACTATATGTTATTCATACCAAATAAAGTTTTTCACTAGATGGATTATTTTTGTTTCTTATTTCATGGTATTTAGGAAGGTGTTCATTTCTGTTCTAGTGGTTATCACTAACAAATACTTTTATTTCATAATACCTTTAGTTATCTCTTTAGATATTTAGATGGTGTCTCTTGGTTTCCTAATATGAGCCATTCTGATGTGAGTTATGAATTAACTTCTCTTCTACCTCTACTTTGCCCACTAATCTATTGTTCAGGGTTTTATCTTTGTAATTTGAGGTAGACATCTGTTACTTAATTTTTCAGTTTGAAATGATATTGTTTTGGTCTCCTTGTAGATAGCATATTAAAAAGCAGAGACATTACTTTGCCAACAAAGGTCCATCTAGTCAAGGTTATGGTTTTTCCAGTAGTCATGTATGGATGTGAGAGTTGGACTGTGAAGAAAGCTGAACACTGAAGAATTGATGCTTTTGAAGTGTGGTGTTGGAGAAGACTCTTGAGAGTCCCTTGGACTGCAAGGAGATCCAACCAGTCCATCCTAAAGGAGACTAGTCCTGGGTATTCATTGGGAAGACTGATGCTGAGGCTGAAACTCCAATACTTTGGCCACCTCATGAGAAGAGTTGACTCATTGAAAAAGACTCTGATGCTGGGAGGGATTGAGGGCAGGAGGAGAAGGGGACGACAGAGGATGAGATGCTGGATGGCATCATGAACTTGATGCACATGAGTTTGAGTGAACTCCAGGAGTTGGTGATGGACAGGAGGCCTGGCGTGCTGTGATTCATGGGGTCGCAAAGAGTCAGACATGACTGAGCGGCTGAACTGAACTGAACTGAATAACCAGTGGCAGTCAGAGGCTTTATTCTATTTTATACTTATTGCCTTTCTTAATCTTCCTTTTTTTTCATTAGTTACATAATGTCTACATGCTCAGAACATTTGACACTTATTTATAGCTTTGTTTCCTTTTTATCCATTTTTTAACAGAATGGCTTTTTAAAAAATCCACTAATATCACCAACACCACCAGGTAATGGAGAATTATGTGAATCAAGTCTGGAGTGGCAGAAGTAACAGAAAGTGGAAGGGGGCAAGAAGGGTAACCAATAAGATACAGAAATGAAACAAAACATTTACCCCAAAGTTACTTCCACCCCAAAGTGAAGAGTGTTCTCTGAACAGAACCCAAGTTTGAGGGTTTAAGACAGCAGCAAACTGGGAAAAATTCCCAGAGGTTTCAAGTTGCAAATGAATGCAGAATGGAACAAGGTTGGTTTACACTGTTGTGTTGATTTCTGGTGTACAGCAAAGTGATTCAGTCATACATGTATTCTTTCTTTTAAGATTCTTTTTTCATATAGGTTATCACAAAATATTGGGTAGTATTCCTTTATTTATATTATATATAGTAATGAACACATGTTCATCCTAAGCTCCTGATTTATCACTCCCCTACCCGCCCCATCTTTCCCCTTTCATAATCATAAGTTTGTTTTGATGTCTATAAGTCTGCTTCTGTTTTGTAAATAAATTCATTTGTATCTTTTTTTCAGAATTAGATTCCACGCATTAGTGATAGCATATATTTGTCTGATTTACTTCACTTAATATGATAATCTGTGCAAATGACATTATTTCATTCTTTTTAATGGCTGAGTAATATTCCATCATATGTACCACATCTTCTTTATTTGCTGCTCTGATGGTAGACATTTAGGTTGCTTCCACGTCTTGGCTATTGTAAATAGTGCTGCAATGAACACTGGGGTGCATGTGTCCTTTTGGATCATGGTTTTCTCTGGATATATGCCCAGGAGGGGGATTGCTGGACCATATGGTTGTTCTATATTTAGTTCTTTAAGGAACCTCCATACTGTTCTGCATAGTGACTGTACCAGTTTACATTTCCATTAATGGCACGGGAGGGTTCCCTTTTCTCCATACCCTCTCCAGCATTTATTATTTGTAGGCTTTTTGATTATGGCCATTCTGACTGGTACAAGGTGATACCTCATTATAGTTTTGATTTGCATTTCTCTAGTAACGAATGATGTTGAGCATTTTTTGGTACGCTTTTTAGTCGTCTGTTATGTCTTCTTTGGAGAAATGTCTGCTTAGATCTGCCGATTTTTTGACTGGGTTGTTTGTTTTTTTTTTTTCATATTGAGCTGCATGAGCTGTTTGTATATCTTGGAGATTAATCCCTTGTCGGTCACTTCATTTGTAAATGTTTTCTCCCATTCTGAGGGTTATCTTTCGTTTGTTTATGGTTTACTTTGCTGTGCAAAAGCTTTTAAGTTAAATTAGGTCCCATTTGTTTGTTTTCGTTTTTATTTCCACTACTCTCGGAAGTGGATGAAAATAGATATTTCTGTGATTTATGTCAGAGAGTGTTCTGCCAATGTTTTCCTCTAAGAGTTTTATAGTATCCAACTTTATATTTGGGATTTTTACCCATTTTGAGTTTATTTGTGTATATGGTCATATAACAGTTTTAAATCTGCCAATCTATCTCCATGTGCATATAATTTTATGTTTTGAGACATGAGCTTAGTAGAGTGTTTTCTGAGAATGCATGCATACTAGTGTGTGTCAGTGTTTAGCAGTATGATTAATAGCTCAAAATTCCATACAGCAATTCTATAATTCTGTTGTCCTCATGTTCCCCACACTACTACACTCAATGAAAAGTAGGTTTCTATCTTATACCCATAGAATTCTGTACTTTTCATTTCTGACACATCAAATGCTGTGATTATATAGTGTTATGCTGTATTAGATCCCTAGGGCTGCCATAACTAGTTGCCACTCTTTGGTGGCAAAAAACAAGAGAGATTTAATCTCTCCTAGTTCTAGAAGCCAGAAGTCAGAAAATCAAAATTTTGGTAGGGTTGTACTCTCTGGAGGCTTTGTGGGGGGAATCTAACCTTTGTCCCTTCTAGTTCCTGGTGGTTGTAGGCTTTCTGTTGTATTTCTCGGCTTATGGCTACATCTCTGCAGTCTCTGCCCCCATCCTCACATCTCCTTCTCTGAGTGTCTGCCTAATCTCCCTCTGCCTTTCTTTGTTAAGGATACATGTCATTACACTTAGGGTTGACTCAGCTTATTCAGGATAAGTTTCCTCTTTCTATATCTTCAACTTAATCACATCTTTTGCCATAAAATGTAATCTCCACAGGTTCCAGGGATTAGGATGTGGACATACCTTTGCAAGGGCTTCCAAGGTGGTTCAGTGGATAAAGAATCTGCCTGCAATGCAGGAGACATAGGAGACATGGTTTAGATTCCTGGGTCAGGAAGATCCCCTGGAGGAAGTCATGGCAACCCACTTCAGTATTTCTTGACTGGTGAATCCCATGGACAGAGGAACCTGGTGAGCTATAGCCTATGGGGGTCACAAATAGTTGGACACAACTGAAGCTACTGATCTTTGGGGCCACCAGTTAGCCCATCTCCTGTACCATCCCTTTTAGTTCCTAAACTTCATCAAGTCAAGATCATGTCCTTTTCTCTGTTGATAAATTCCTTGTTTCCGCCCTGTACCCAATCTTTTTAACTACTATTAACTTATAGTCAATAAATAAATTATTGTGGTATAAATAAATAAATCCATGAATTATATATAATTGCATCTCTATGTTTACAGTTAGTCTGCAGCCACAGCCTTGAGCAATCTACTCAATTTATAACTGAATGGGGAAGTGTCTTATGAATTCTAAAGGATCAGGCCAAAACTTGTATTAAGGTATGGTATAACGCACAGGATAGCTCTTTTGAATTGTATTAAGTGTTTTCTAGCATTCCAGAAGCATTTCTTCATTTTACTGCCTGAGAGCTCCATGAATTAGCTTTATACATGACCTATTAGCAACTATTTGTGTGTCCTGTTGTCATCCATTTTTCTTGTATGTTCAGCTTGGCAGAGTTATATTAAGATAAGCATTGCTTCAGGCCTGAAAGATGGACTGTCTTCATGGCTAGCTCGTTTTCCTACTTGTGCTCAGCATTTCTTTAAAAATTAATGTATACCCTGGCTTTCTCCAATGCAATTTTGAAATAACTTCTCCACTTAGTTCAAACAAGCAAGACAATAAAAATATTTTTTTTAATAATAAAAGTCAAAGTAAAAAAGGAAAAAATATAGATGTATTAGATATTCAGAATGAGATAATTATTGTAATCATATGCTAGGCACTGTTAGGACTGGTGGTTGAAAAAGAAAGAAGCACTACTGAATTAACAAGTTAAAGAAAAGGTGAAATTCATTAGAGGATGTAAAGATTTTCCTGGCTCTGAACTCTAAGAGGAGGAATTTAGTGTGTATATTTTACTTACAATATGCCATTGGTTATTAATTGAATTCATCTCATCCCACTCCCTATGTTCTTTCTAAAGCTACTCTCAACCACAAATATCTTTGTGACATGTCAGAAAGTAACATGTCAGAGTCAAGGGGAGGTTGAAGGGCAGGCAGTAGCAGGATACATTAAGACTTTTCCCCAAATTCATTTTGTTTCTAAATAATGTACATTTAAATAGCCAGGATAATTTTTTTTTTAATTTCTATAATCAAGATCGAGGAGTCCTTCAAAACGCTTTGAAATCAATACACTCATTTTGCTATTAGCAGAAATCAGTAGCCTGTAGCACACTTCTACAGCATACATATATAGTTGGCATGTATCAATAATGAATAAGTCCCTGAAGAAATTAGGACATTTATAGCTAGAATGTAGCTCTACTTTCCTTCCATATTTTACACAGATCCCCTCAAGCTATATAATTCTCCATTGTCCCCGTTTCTGATCACAAGCCTATCTCAACCTTACGTAATCTTTCCTTTCTCTTTTGTGTGTCAGTGGAGATGTTTCTCCTCTTTCTAAGATAAATTCCTCCACCTTGTTCACGTCCTTTGATCTGATGAGGAACTTGGTTTTACCCAGCATCATCTGTTCTCCTTCTTGTAGTATCAACAGCTCTATCATCTCTTTTCTTTACGTAAACATTTATTTAACAATTATATAACTCCTATTAAAATACAGTGGTGATCAAGACACACCCGAAGAGTAATATCCCCAAAGAGATGATAGTATAATAGGACGGAGGGTCAAGTAAACAGGCAGTTTTAGCACAATATAACAAGTGTTAGGTGTAAAATAAAATGTTACAGGCTCTCACTGATCCTTCCTCAGAGGTGGGTTCTCATTCCCCTCTTCTTTGATGTAGGCTGGGCTTAGTGATTTGCTTGACTGATAGAATATAGTAGAAAGGACACTTTGGGACTTCAGTCTAAGTCTTAACTTGCAGCAGGACTCCTCAGAACCTTTAATATGTTGAGGTTCTTTGTAAATCTCCAAGAAGTGGAAATCAGCTATTAAATTCCCTTTTCCCCCTTCACTAACTGTTCTACTGTATTTCTATATTTGAGTAGAACTTGAGGAGAAAAATAAGAGAATTATGAGAGATAATGTCTTTGTTCCTTCTCAGAGAGACAATGTGGCCGAAAAGGTTCTGGGAATTAGGCTAATCTTGCTCTTCCATTTTAACTACGTGTTTGACATTAAATTGCTTATCTTTTATAAGCCATAGATTTTTCTTAATCAAAAAAGAGGTTTTGACCTGAATTATAGATTTTTGAAAACAGATTCCACAGAGCCCCTGGGTCCATGAATCTTTTGAAGTCATTCATTGATCTCCTCTGTTTAGATTCTCTACTAGATTCTCAAAAGGGTCCCTGAACAGAAAGAGGACAAGAATTATGAGACTAGATTATTCCTAAGCATGGCCCAGGTGAATGCTGGGCCAGTACCATGTCAAAGTGCTGGGTGTGTTACTTGCTCAGTCATGTCTGACTCTGCTACCTGACTACAGCCTGCCAGGCTCCCCTGTCCATGGCATTCTTCAGGCAAGAATACTGCAGTGAGTTGCCATTCCCTCCCCAAGGGATCTTCCATAGCCAGGGATTGAGCCCAAGTCTCTCACATTGCAGACAGATTCTTTACCATCTGAGCTACCAGGGAAGTCCACCATTTCAAAAAAGAAGTGTTCTTTCAATATTTATCTGAGTAGCTGATTTTTAAACCATATGCTTTGTTGTTCAGTTGCTAAGTTTTGTCCGACTCTTTGTGACCCCATGAACTGCAGCATGCCAGGTCTCCCTGTCCTTCATTATCTGCCAGTGTGTGCTCAAGTTCATGGCCATTGAGTCGGTGATGCTATCTAACCATCTCATCCTCTGCCATCCTCTTTTCCTTTTGCTTCAATCTTTTCCACCATCAGGGTGTTTTCCAGCAAGTTGGCTCTTCACATCAGGTGGCCAAAGTATGGAGCTATATGCTTACACTCACTTAAATGAATGGTTCAGTGGAAAGAACTATTTTATTACTTTTTAAAAGGTTTAAGAACTCATTTTCTCCTTCATACTGAAAAACATCCAACAGTTTTAATATGCTTCGTAGAGTAGCAGGAAACCCAAAGCTCAAACAACTTTGAGTGCAGAATTGATCTTGAATTATCAAATCAGAATTAAGTTTGGTTTGCATTAAAAATGCTTTGAAAGTGATTGTAGTCTGGAGTTTTTAACTAATTTTGTTTTAGGCATTAAGAATACTGCAGTGAGTGAGTGAAGAATCTTCCCAACTCAAAGAACACCCACAGTGTGGCAGGAAAGCAAAGGATGAAGTGATTGTGAAAACACAGAAGAACTAACTTAAACTATTTAAATCTCCTATCTTAATGGCATCCTGGACAGGAATGGTTTCTTCTTCAGCGGCTCAGATTGCCAGTTGGGTTTTTTGTCCCGATTAAGTTAATTAGATGGATAGATGTTATCCCTCCCTCCCTAAATCACACCTTTCTCTCTTATTCTTGTGGAAATCACCCCCCAAAATATATATTTTACAGATATTTCTTCTAAACATTTAAAGATAAGCTTTATTAGTTGAGTGGAGAAATAGCTCTATTAAAATTTCAGTTTCTTCATTTCTTAGGAGTTATTTTTGGAGGCTTCTAGTTGTTATTTTTCTGGTATCCAATTGAGAAGCTGGTAGACAGGGTCTGGGTATCTATGTCCCAAATGGAGCTGTGTATTGGGGTACATGTATTCCTGGCCACTGTTTGTCACTTCTTGCTTTAGGTTTTGCTTCCTTTGCCACCTCCTCCTCCTCCCGCGCTCAACCTTTCCCAGGATCAGGGTCTTTTCTAATGAGTTGGCTCTTCTCATCAGGTGGGCAAAATATTGGAGTTTCAGCATAAGCATCAGTCCTTCCAATGAATATTCAGGACTGATCTCCTTTAGGATTGACTGGTCTGATCTCTTTGCTGTCCAAGGGACTCTCAGAGTCTTCTCTAGCCCCACAGCTCAAAAGCATCAATTCTTCAGCACTCAGTCTTATGATCCAACTCCCACATCCATACATGACTACTGGAAAAACCATAGCTTTGACTAGACAAACCTTTGTCAGCAAAGTGATATCCCTGCTTTTAAACAGCACTGATTCTGCTCATCAGTAGGATGGCAAGAAGGAACATGTGGGAAATATTATGGTTGAAAAATTTCTCACAAGCTCTAAGTAAGCTCCTCCAGAAAAAAGAACAGTTCAAGATAATTATTCAATAGCATTTTTTTTTTTTGGCCTACTGATGTGTATAAACAATTATGGGAAGAACTGACATTGTGCCTCAACTTATCCCACTTCCAGAAGCTCATTTTAAGCATCCCAGTCTGACTGCCAAGCCTGCTAGTGTTCTCACTTCAGCAGAGAACAGGGAGGCCACAGATTTTTCCTTACGATTTACCCTTTACCTCCTTAGTGCCATTCCTACTCTCCGCATTTCACCACTATGAGAAGTCCTCTGGAAACACCATCACTCCTTTGGTTGTCCCCCCCTCCCTTCATCACACCTTCCTGGCAAACTCCCCACACTATCTTAGACCAACTCCCTGAGAAATTGAATCAATGTCTCTTTTTTCACATAGGAAACCAGAACTCAGAATTGAGAGATTTGGTCAAGGCACACATAGTTAATAACAGTAGTAATTTTAAGGATTATAACAAATGCTTTGTGTCAAGCATTGACACAAATACAGTCTCTCTTCATTTTCATAATAAACCCTTTCCCCATGTTGATACATACATAGAGGTTCAGGTTAGGCTGAGTAGGTTGCCCAAGGTCACCCTGCCTGTCATTGAGGCATTCAGTCTGACATTCAGTCATCCAATAATTCTTGAGTCCATAATCTCTGCAAGCAGTGAGCTGGGAACCAAGTCTGCAGTGGTGGACAGAACAGATACAGACTTTGCGATAATAGTGACACCATAGTGGAAAATAATGGAGAAGAAAATGTCACCCCACTCCAGTACTCTTGCCTGGAAAATCCTACGGACAGAGGAACCTGGTAGGCTGCAGTCCATGGGGTCGCTAAGAGTCGGGCACGACTGAGTGACTTCCCTTCCACTTTTCACTTTTCACTTACATGCATTGGAGAAGGAAATGGCAACCCACTCCAGTGTTCTTGCTTGGAGAATCCCAGGGACGGGGGAGCCTGGTGGGCTGCTGTTTGTGGGGTCGCACAGAGTCGAACACAACTGAAGCGATTTAGCAGCAGCAGCAGTGGGAAATATTTATTAAGCTTTTACTAGACTCTGGACATCATTTTATTTCACTCTCACCACAACTCTGGGATGTTGATACTGTTAATATAATATCCAATTTTCAGATGAGAAGTTGAATCTGGAAGAAGGATATTCCTGAGGCCCTACTGCTGATAGATGAACAGATTAGGATAGGTATATGAACCCTGGGAGAAGGCAATGGCACCCCACTCCAGTACTCTTGTCTGGAAAAGCCATGGATGGAGGAGCCTGGTAGGCTGCAGTCCATGGGGTCACTGAGGGTTGGACATGACTGAGCGACTTCACTTTGATTTTTCACTTTCATGCACTGGAGAAGGAACTGGCAACCCACTCCAGTGTTCTTGCCTGGAGAATCCCAGGCACGGGGGAGTCTGGTGGGCTACTGTCTATGGGGTCACAGAGAGTCGGACATGACTGAAGTGACTTAGCAGCAGCAGCATGAACCCTGACTTCAAAGTTCATTCTTCTTATCACTGTGCTGTGGTGGCCATAGATACTAACAATAAACCACGGATAAACCCAGGAGAATTTCAGGCTGTCTTATAGGAAAGGAAAATCTAGGGCCAGTGGACCTCTTTTTACCCTGCAAACATCTTCTCCTTCTGCCCTGCCAGTGTACAGGTTTATGGAACTGTATGCATGGGCGTCAGCCAGGTTGTTCATTCTTATAATTTGCGTGATGTCAAGCAAACCCAACTTTTAATGATTTCTATTGAAATGATTCAATAATTTCTATTGAATGCTAAAAAAAAAAGCCTGTCAAGTTAAAGAGAAATAAAGCATTTATAAACATTCCAAACATTTGTTTTGTGTTGGCTGGAGTTGGAGTCTCAATAAAAGCTCCAAGTGTGACTAATAATTATAATCTAATTTAGTGCACTGAATTGGAAAGGAGTAATTACTACACAGGACTTTTTGAAGTAAATGATTTATGGTTGACCTACAGTAGATTATTAATTTGGAAAAGAGAGGAATTTTAATGCAAATTAATTGAATTTGGAGTCCTTTCTGATTAGGTTGATAGAGTAATGGAAAATTCCAGGGTCTTACAATACTGGCTAAATTCAGACTTGGGATATGGGGTAAACGTTGTGTTGGTGTCTGGAACTTGGGTGTAAAGACACAAGCTTCAAGCCAGTTGCTGAGCTTTTCTGATCTGATCAGGGAAGAGCCCTAAAAGAAAAACTGACTTTCTTCAAAGAAGAAAGTGTTCCCTCCTCAAGTGTTCTTATGCTCCAAGATAGTTGTACTCTTTCCAAGTTGTTGGTCTCTGGAGCCAGCAAGAAGCACTATCACCACATACTGAGTGGTGGCAGGGAGCCAGACAGATGTTATGTTCCAGGTGCTCAACCTTCACAAGACTGACATTTTGCTGTGGGAATCTGTTCTGTGCATGTAAGATGTTGAGAAGCACTCTTTGCCTCTGTTTGTCAGATGCCATTAGCATCCTTCACTTGTGAGAATCTCAGATGTTTTCAGACATTGTTAAGTACATCCTATGGGGGTGGGGGAAAAATTGCCCCTGGTAAGAACCACTGTGCCAGACCCTTGATGTGCTTTTCACTTCATTCCTTACAGTATCCTGAAAGGCCAGATGTATTAGTGTCCATTTCATAGATGAAAACACTGAGGCTTACAGAGGTTATACTTTACCAATCACATAACTAATGACTCTGTGTGACCCCACAGACAGTAGCCCACCAGGCTCCCCTGTCCCTGGGATTCTCCAGGCAAGAACACTGGAGTGGGTTGCCATTTTCTTCTCCAATGAATACATGTGGAAGCCAGGATTTAAACACAGACCTGTATGGACTCAAAGCCCCTATTTTCAGGTAAGTGATGTTTTTGAGGTTGAACCACCTCTCATTTTTAATAAATAAACAGAAGTCAGGCAGTTTAGTGATGTGGTCAAAATTACATAACTCACTTATAGCAGAGGTTGGGCTACAACTTGGGCATCCTTAAAAAAGCTGGTCATGGGAAGTGGAAATCAGCTGATAAATGAAAAGCACATTCACAGTGACTTTGGCTGTTTTTTTTCTCTTTCGAATGTTACTCTTTTATTTGTTCAGTTTAGCTTTTGAGTATAAAAGGGCCTTTAAACTTGTGTCCATTAACTCTCACATACATACCGAGAGTTTAAAATTTGTTGCTTTTAATATTGGAAAGAAACAGACCCTTGGATGGTGGCTGCTATATAATTATTTATAAAAGCATTCCAACCCACTCAAATATTTCGCCAGCCTATCCTCACCACCACCCTCACCCCCAACCCAGCAAGTAGAAAGGAAGCCAAACAACCCAGTGAGAATTCTGTTCTATTCCTAGCATATTCTGGTACTGCTGGTGGGCCAGGGAGTAAAGCAGTAACTAGCTGGATGACTATAATAAAACAGCAACAGACAGCCTCAGATCAGAAATTTGCAATGGCCACTCCAGCCAGCATTATTATTCAAATCCACATGTAACGCAGTGGGGCCTGATCTGAAATTTCTACCTAGTTGGCTGCCTAACCACAGAAATCAATGTTTTCTCTATAGAAGATAGGCAAGGGCTTTCAGAATCTGTTAGGCTGAAGAAATCTAATAGAGAGATCTGAATAATTAGTTCTTTGACTAATCTTGTTCTTGCCTTGAGGTGAGAGGCAATTTAAGCTGCAAAAACAGTTTTGAATATTTGAACTGCAGGGAAAAAAATGTTCAGGATTTGCAGACTTTTCAAAATTCAGGGCAAGATATTTATTCTTCAAATAGAAGTTCCCTGGAAAATCTTCAGCGTTTTGGAATATAGGGTTTCCTGGGAATGAGTAGGTTTTCTTCTGGCTCAGAGATGCTGCTGGGTTCTGATGTATGTGTGCTCATGGATTATCTGAGGCTATGGAGCCCAACCACAGATGTTGTCAAGGAGTAAGATAGGACCAAGGTGGAGAAATCAGTGGGGCAGAGTGAGAAATAGCAGGCAAATAATACCTACTCAGAGATGATAGAAGATATAAAGGAAATTATTCCAAGATTTAAAGCTAGAGCATAGTACATTTTTTAGGCTTTTGGGTTGACTGTGCTGGAAGGAACCACCGTAGATGTAGAATATAGAGTTCAAAAGCTCATCCCTGGCGTCAGATTGTCTGCATTCCAATTTCAACTCTCCCACTCACTGGCTGTGTGACCTGGGATGAGCTGTTTACTTTTCCTTGTCTTTGTTGATCTTTTGTTGTTGTTGATCTCTTCATAGAACAGGTTTAGAGTAAGAGCAACCCCATGGAGTTGTTCATAAGGGTTAACTGGGACAATCCCAATCAAGATTTAGATCTGGGTATAACACATAGCACTCAGTGAATGCTGGCCATTACTGGCAGTCTAACTCACCAATGGGGTAAATCAGTTCAGTTCAGTTCAGTCCCTCAGTCATGTCCTACTCTTTGTGACCCCATGAACTGCAGCACGCCTGGCCTCCCTGTCCATCACCCACTCCCAGAATCTACCCAAACTTGTCCATTGAGTCGGTGATGCCATCCAACTATCTCATCCTCTGTCATCCCCTTCTCCTGCTGCCCTAAATCTTTCCCAGCATCAGGGTCTTTTCCAATGAGCTGGCTCTTTGCATCAGGTGGCCAAAGTATTGGAGTTTCGGCTTCAACATCAGTCCTTCCAATGAACACCCAGGACTGATCTCCTTTAGAATGGACTGGTTGGATCTCCTTACAGTCCAAGGGACTCTCAAGAGTCTTTTCCACCACCACAGTTCAAAAGCATCAATTCTTTGGCGCTCAGCTTTCTTTATAGTCCAAGTCTCACATCCATACATGACTACTGGAAAAACCATAGCCTTAACTAGATGGATCTTTGATGACAAAGTAATGTCTCTGCTTTTTAGTATGCTATCTAGGTTGGTCATAACTTTCCTTCCAAGGAATAAGTGTCTTTTAATTTCATGGCTGCAATCACCATCTGCAGTGATTTTGGAGCCCCCCAAAATAAAGTCAGCCACTGTTTCCACTGTTTCCCCATCTATTTCCCATGAAGTGATGGGACTGTATGCCATGATCTTCATTTTCTGAATGTTGAGCCTTAAGCCAACTTTTTCATGCTCCTCTTTCACTTTCGTGAAGAGGCTCTTTAGTTCTTCACTTTCTGCCATAAGNTTCCCAGCATCAGGGTCTTTTCCAATGAGCTCGCTCTTTGCATCAGGTGGCCAAAGTATTGGAGTTTCGGCTTCAACATCAGTCCTTCCAATGAACACCCAGGACTGATCTCCTTTAGAATGGACTGGTTGGATCTCCTTACAGTCCAAGGGACTCTCAAGAGTCTTTTCCACCACCACAGTTCAAAAGCATCAATTCTTTGGCGCTCAGCTTTCTTTATAGTCCAAGTCTCACATCCATACATGACTACTGGAAAAACCATAGCCTTAACTAGATGGATCTTTGATGACAAAGTAATGTCTCTGCTTTTTAGTATGCTATCTAGGTTGGTCATAACTTTCCTTCCAAGGAATAAGTGTCTTTTAATTTCATGGCTGCAATCACCATCTGCAGTGATTTTGGAGCCCCCCAAAATAAAGTCAGCCACTGTTTCCACTGTTTCCCCATCTATTTCCCATGAAGTGATGGGACTGTATGCCATGATCTTCATTTTCTGAATGTTGAGCCTTAAGCCAACTTTTTCATGCTCCTCTTTCACTTTCGTGAAGAGGCTCTTTAGTTCTTCACTTTCTGCCATAAGGGTGGTGTCATCTGCATATCTGAGGTTATTGATATTTCTCCTAGCAATCTTGATTCCAGCTTGTATTTCATCCAGCCCAGTGTTTCTCATGATGTACTACTCTGCATATAAGTTAAATAAGCAGGGTGACAATATACAGCTTTGATGTATTCCTTTTCCTATTTGGAACCAGTCTATTGTTCTATGTCCAGTTCTAACTGTTGCTTCCTGACCTGCATATAGGTTTCTCAAGAGGCAGGTCAGGTGGTCTGGTATACCCATCTCTTTCAGAGTTTTCCACAGTTTATTGTGATCCACACAGTCAAAGGCTTTGGCGTCGTCAATAAAGCAGAAATAGTAGGGCTCAGAAAAGTAATGGTGGAAGAGCTGGCCTTCTTCCTGATGGATCTCTATGATGCCTCTTCCCAGTACAGATGACATGACAAGACTCTAGTTGGAGTGGCAGTTTGGCACAAGTGGAATCTTCCAGAGCTCCTGAAAAGAAGCACAAGCTCCTTTTCAACTGAAGAACCTCCTCCTTCAACACAGTGACTTCTGGGAAAGTGAGCCATTGCTGTCGAACCAGGAAACATTAAACGTTGATACCTAGCTCATTTCTGTCCATTCAGGACACTGTTGGGTATACATAGGGCTGGTTGAAGTTTTAGAATAAAGCAGAAAACCTAAATGTATATAGGAGAATATTTCTATTAAAAAGTTGAGATTATTACACCTTGAAGAAAGGTAAAATGAAATATCTCACTGCATATGTTTAGGCTTAGATGTTTAATGCATTTTTATTGATTATGTACCCCTTTTAGTACATGGAATAAATACATATATTTAATTGGTGAGCCTATCATAGCCACAATTGCTTTAGGTTTTACTGCCTAATAAGGGCTTCCCTTGTGGCTCATTGGTAAAGAACCTGCTTGCCAATGCAGGAAACATAAAAGATGCAGGTTCAGTCCCTGGGTCGGGAAGATCCCATGGAGAAGGAAATGGCAACCCACTCCAGTATTCTTGCCTGGAGAATCTTATGGACTGAGGGGCCTGGTGGGCTACAGTTCATTGGATCACAAAGAGTCAGACACGACTGAAGTGACTTAGCATGTACATGCCTAATAAACTGGGTCTTCATAAGCGAGAAAAAGCAGTTGAACTAATAATCACTAGACCTTCTTTGAATAGTCAGTGAGCAGTAAACCTCAGCTTCTCAACACTGCCTTAGTGGGGATGGACAAGGAACTGGGCCTAATGGAAGGAGCCAGTGGAACCCAGAATGTGGACCAGACCATGAAAAGGACTATACTGCTATCACATGGTGGGCCTTGAAAGTCAACCAAATCCAGCCTCTGGTTTTCTGAAACGCAACCCTCTTCTTCCAACTCGCTCCTAACCAAGTGCTTTGTCAGGTAGAGGTCAACCCAGCCTATTTACAGTTTAGGGGTGCTGCAAGGGGAAGAGGGGAATACTGTGTCTATCACCATTCATCTTCATTTTCAGAAATAGCTTGGATCATTGGCATATCCTTTTCTGAGACTAGGTTAAATGAATGAGAGACATGTATAAGTGGTGTGGCTTTTCTCCCCCTGTCCATTTTCCTCTTTTAAAATGCTCAATTTGATCAGGCCATGTTGAAGCAAAGAGGATTAAAATAATCCAAGATCAATTCCTTACTAACATAGATGACATTTGTAACAAGGTTATTGCACATCCAGGGAGCAGATAAGCTCTTTTGGATATTGAGGAAAAAGCAATCAGTTTTATATTACCAGGCTCCTGGAGCAGAGTTAGAGGTTATTAGAGATCAGGGATATTTACAGATGAGGTGAAACTTTACCTCCAGGAGACTAGGACTTGGAAATGCGATGTTGCTTTTTTTTTTTTTTTTTTTGGACAGCCAGGACAGCTCCTGAAGACTCTGTACATCTCTGAGGTGACTGTTTGGTGCTTTGGTAAAAGGAAAGATGCTTTTAACCTTTCCCATTTCATCCTTCCAACTTTAGGTTAATAACTTTCCTTCTTCAGCATTGTGGATGTATTAGTTTTTCACAGGGAAAAACATATAGTATGCAAAGTCATCCTTTTTTGAGGCTTTGGATATCAACAAAGTTACTGATTTTCAGAAAAAAAGAATATGATTTATATAATATAAACTTTTAAAATTGAGCATACATACTTTTGAGTTGCTCTTAATTTTAGGAAAGCAATTTGAGGATTTTATTGAACTGAATGACAGCTTATATAGTTTTATGACAACTTTTTTTAAAAAAGAAATTAATTTTGTTCCAAAGCATTTTGAGGCATTTTTAAAAATCACTAATCATGTAGGAACTAAGTAAAAAATATCCCGTGGGCCCTTGTATTAGTAAAAGAATTAAAATGCTTCATTGCATTTATTGCTTAATTCAATCAAAATACATTTATTCTTCTCAAGAAAAAAATAGACTTATTGGGAAGTAAGAGCATATCCAGGTTGAAATAGTAATAAAAATGAAAAATAACACAAAGATAACCAAATTAGAAATTTTTATTAAGCAACACACCACTGTAATGAAACATATCAAGGTTTCTGACATTTACAAGCTATATGACTTTGGATGAAGGGCTTACCCTCTTTTTATAGTGTTCTCATGTGGAAAGTATTGATTCAAGGCTTACTTGAGATCATGTATATAAACTGTCTGGCATTGTGCTCATTCTACAAATATTAGTCATTATTTTTTTACTTACATAGTTGGAATTTATGTATCTTGTTCAATTTTAAGTGCCCATAAAACACCTTTAAATATCTTTGAAACAAGCAGGAATAAATGATATATTAATGTGTTCATTTTGTGGCAACCACAGAAATGGAAAACGACCTTTTGTGGAATTGCTTATTGTATTTCTTATTTGGAATATAATTGCTTTACAGCATTGTGTTAGTTTCTGCTGTACAACGTGAATCAGCTATATGTTCACATATATCCCCTCCCTCTTACGCCTCCCTCCCGCAGCCCCTTATCCCACTCTTCTAGGCCATCACGCAGAACACCAGGCTGAGCTCCCTGTGCTACACAGCAGCTTCCCACTATTTCACACATGATAGTGTATATATGCCAGTGCTGTGCTCTCATTTCATCCCATGTTCTTTCTGACCTCACTCTGTATGACAGACTCTAGGTACCTCCACTTCCCTACAAATGACCCAGTTTCATTCCTTTTTTTTTTTTATATTAGGTCAACTGTTTTTAATTATTTTATCATATGCCTTAAAAATTATTTTGGAGATATGTTCTTTTTTAAATTTTTTTGTATTTTATAGTTACTTTTATTTATTTATTTTTTCATTCCTTTTTATAGACTTACTATACAGTCAGCAAAAACAAGACAGGGAGCTGACTGTGGCTGAGATCATGAGCTCCTTATTGCCAAATTCAGACTTAAATTGAAAAAAGTAGGGAAAACCACTAGACCGTTCAGGTATGACTAAATCAAATCCCTTATGATTATACAGTGGAGGTGAGAAATAGATTTAAGGGCCTAGATCTGATAGANTACTTTGGCCACCTCATGTGAAGAGTTGACTCATTGGAAAAGACTCTGATGCTGGGAGGGATTGGGGGCAGGAGGAGAAGGGGACGACCACGGATGAGATGGCTGGATGGCATCACTGACTCGATGGGCATGAGTCTGAGTGACCTCCGGGAGTTGGTGATGGACAGGGGGGCCTGGCGTGCTGTGATTCATGAGGTCGCAAAGAGTCAGACATGACTGAGTGACTGAACTGTACTGAACTGATATTTTTTAAAATTAATTATTTTAATTGGAGGCTAATTACAATATTGTGGTGGTTTTTGCCGTACATTGACATGGGTCATCTCCGGGTGTACATGTGTCCCCCCATCCCAAACCCACTTCCCACCTCCCTCCCTGTCCCATTTCTCTGGGTTGTCCCAATGCACTGGCTTTAAGTGCCCTGTTTCATGCAATGAACTTGGACTAGTCATCTATTTCACCTATGATTATATACATGTTTCAGTGCTGTTCTCTCCAATCATCCCTTCCTTGCCTTCTCCCACAGTGTCCAAAAGTCTTCTTTATATCTGTGTCTCTCTTGCTTAGACTTACTGTATTCTTACCTTTAAAAACCTACCTCTTCTACTGAACTGGAGACAAGGACTTCACCAAAGCATGGGGGAGAGGGAATGTCCTAAATAGGGGAGGGCTCATATAAACTTCTTAGAGATTGTTATTGTTGTTTAGTTACTCAGTCATGTCTGACTCTTCTGTGACCCCACAGACTGTAGCCCACCAGACTTCTCTGTCCATCAGATTTCCCAGGCAAGGATACCGGAGTGGGTTGCCATTTCCTTCTCCAGGAGATCTTCCCAGTCCAGGAATCAAACCTGTGTCTTTTGCATTGGCAAATGGATTCATTACTGCTAAGTTACCAGGGAAGTACCTCTTAGAGGCTAGGATAATCATATATCTGCTGCCAAGAATAGTCAAAGCTCAAGTCTGTTATTTTGGCATAATTACTTATAGTTGTCATTACACTCAAGTGTTTTGGTTGGACAATACAATTTATGGTCACTCTAATGATAACTCCACTGGGATTTCCCTGGAAAGAGAACAAGTTGATCCTTACAGAGACTTTGAGAGAAGCCAGGGAATTGTTGCTCAGGTCTTTTGGCCAAAAAGTTGACCTATGTCATCTTAGAGAAAAGACTTTTTCAGTGTCTTAATCCTAAGAAGTCTTAGTAAAATTTCCCATGATTTCATTACNTTTCCCTGGAAAGAGAACAAGTTGATCCTTACAGAGACTTTGAGAGAAGCCAGGGAATTGTTGCTCAGGTCTTTTGGCCAAAAAGTTGACCTATGTCATCTTAGAGAAAAGACTTTTTCAGTGTCTTAATCCTAAGAAGTCTTAGTAAAATTTCCCATGATTTCATTACATATGAAAAAATGCAGCTAAACATAGTCTGATTAATTAGATCATTTGGATCTTAAGTCTTTTTTTTTTTTAATTTCAATATATTAAAATTAAGGACATGACCAAAAATGTCCTGGATGTGAATGAGCTGTTTCTTTGGGTGCACTAGGGTGACAGAATCTTGATGAAGGTTACTGGAGTTTAGATCCGGTCCTTAACTGTGCAGATCCACAAACTGGATTTTCTACTAGGCCTCTCATAGCACAAAGATTGGGTACAGAAGGGAGAAAACTTCTGGTTTTGAGGACAATGAAAATAGTATTAATGGCTAGCAAGTGTCAAGCACTGTTCTAGGCACTTTGAATGAGTCATTTGATATCTTGTTTCACAAGCATAGCACATGAAGCCGAGTTTTCCTGGGGTATGACCATGCTTCATCATAGCAGACACTTTAGTTCATGAGTCATGCTGTGCCCAGGCTTCTCTAGTTTCTAAAAAGACTTATAAACATTTCAAAATGAGAAAAAAAGCTTATAATTACACATTTCTAAAGTAAATGCACTAGGTAAAGGGAATTCTAGGGAGAAGTCTATTCCCTTATTTTCAACAGGGACAATTGAGCCTCTTATTTGTGTAATTTATATTTGTCAGTATGCCATTCAGATACAGACAGGTGATTTTGGAAATAAAGACAAGACAAAACAAAACAGAAAACCTTGTTTTCCTAAAAAGAAGGATGTGATTAGATAGTTTTGAAGAGTTGGGCTTGCTCTAAACACTGTCATGATCTCAGTACAAATCCACTGGAGTGAAGCAGATTTTTCTGATTGTCAGTCTGTGATAAGCTTGATTTAAATCTTTAGCTCAGAGATCCCCAAAGCACTACCCAAAGGGTGAGCCTCTTCACCTAGAACCTAACCTCATGTTCTAGGCTAATCAGCAAGCGCTAGAAGTGTTACTATATCCCATGGAACTAGAATCAGTTCAGTTCAGTCACTCAGTTGTGTCCGACTCTTTGCCACGCCATGGCCTGCAGCATGCCAGGCTTCTCTGTCCATCACCAATTCCTGGAGCTTGCTCAAACTCATGTTCATTGAGTCAATGATGCCATCCAGCCATCTCATCCTCTGTTGGAACTAAAATAAGAGTCCACAAAGGATGAAGTCAGCTTAGAATCACAGACTCTTGAAGCCCCCAAATGCCTTAAAGAATGTATAATTAGATATCCATCTAAGGCCACATGGTCAGAGAGATTAATGTTAGGGTCTAGAGTAGGAAAGAGGAGACAAGTAACTTATTTCTTTTCAGAAAGAGAAGCTTCATGACTAGATGCCCTGTCTCTGGTCTCTAATAGTTGTGGGCTCTGGGGAAAAGCACAGAAATGCCATGTCGAAGCAGTTGCATTGGGGAATCACTGTTTTCTTGTCTGTATGTTAACTGCTTCCTTGCTGATCATTATATAAAGCAAGTATAATGAAGTCATTTTGCTGGTGCTGATTCCAGAAGACAGTGAAATTTTGCTGGTGGTGATTCCAGAAGACAGAGACATCAAGAATAGGTTCTGGCTGAGATGAAGGTGCCTAATAAACAAAGAAAAGCAAAATGCCCCTAGAGAAAGAAACTTCTATAGCATTACAAACCTGGGAATGCCTGAGGGCTATCAGCCATCCACCAGTTTGATTTTGCAGATGGGAAAACTGATGAAGAGAGAACATATTCTCTGCTCTGAAAGGCAGGGTGAACAGCCTTGAAGGATAAGAAAGAGATCTTGGCTTGTAGTCTTGGACCATTCCAAAAGATCTATGAGACTGTTTCCCCTCACTTGAACTTTACTTTTCTCTCTACTTCTGCAGTTCACTCCTAAGTGAAGCTGGGCTTGGGTGATGTGATATATGTGTGCTCGTGTAACCATGTCACACACCAAGCTTACTCACGACATCCCTGCCTTCATACCCACTCCAGGAGAAGACAAGTCTGGTTGGTGAGAAGAAGCCTGTAAGATTTTATGGGGATAAGCAGGCGTGGGGAGGTCCCAGTATCTGAAAGTGATTGACATTAGCAATGACTGACATTGCTAATTCTCACATTGTTAGTAATTCATAGTCTGCTTCTAGCACATTCATATTTAGGAAAACAAGAGAAACTTAGGAATTTTTTTCTTCTCTTTCAAGATTAATATTTGTGTTTTGGGAAAACATTGGCTTCCTTCCCCAGTTCTTCAGCTGTTGTCTAATGCAATGAATCATCTTGAATTCCTCATGTCATATTATTTTCTTTTTCTTTCCAGCATAATGGAAGAATATAAACACTCCCAGACGTATCACAGTTGGGGGAAAGTGGACAAAATGGTTTCTGTGAAGGAATTAATGGGTGATGTTTACAACATAGTTGCTATTTGGGCTTCTCTTCTTTACTTTGGAAATGCATCAAGCCTTCCATGTGTGCTAAGTCGCCTCAGCCATGTCTGACTCTTTGTGACCCCCATGGACTGCAGCCTACCAGACTCCTCTGCGCATGGGTTTTTCTAGGCAAGAATACTGGAATGGGTTGCCATTTCCTCCTCCAGGTCTTCCCGACCCAGGGATTGAACCCTCATCTCCTGTGTCTCCTACACTGGCATGCAGGTTCTTTACCACTAGCGCTACCTGGGAAGCTCAAGCCTTTCAAAGTCAAGTGCTATCCATCCCAGACAGCCTCAAGTGTTCCTGGTCCAATGCTATTGTGCTTACCATTTCAGCGTTCAAAGCATGAAACTCTTCTCTATTTTGCCATCTTGGCTCTACAAAATGAACCCATTTCCTGATATTTAAATGGTTCTTCATTCCACTTATATATTTCTCTCTGAATTTTGGACATTTTGATACTTTTTAAAAGCATCTTTATTAAACAGCAAGATTCGAACAAACCTTAAACAGACATTGAAAATAATTAAAGTCCTTGTTTTTTGAAAAAAAATTTTGAGCACTCTTTCATCTTTTAGCTAGGAGTTTTCATTGCCTAGATTATTTTTGAGTACACAGCACAAAGTAGGGTGATGTCAGAAAATCAAACAGTAGCTTGTGTTTGGAGGTTCATGTCGAGAATGCAGTTTGAAAGCAAGTAAGACTCCTAGAACTCAAACTTGAATTCTACTGAACTCCTTCTGTAACTTACAGAGTAACTTTATTTTTCCTCACTCAGCCTTCAGTCCTTCTGCCCACCCCTCTGCTTATGAGATTCCAGCCGAATTATTTCTGCTATGGGACCTGATCTGCTCATTAATTATCTGGGTCTTCTCTCTTCCATATCAGCCTCTGGTGTCTTGTCAGCTTATCTGGCCTCCAGTCCTCTGAAAGGACCAAGGACAAGAGGAGAGGAGGAAAGCAGGCCTCATTTGATGTCTGTCTCTCCTTAATCCAGGCAAGCTCCTCTTCTCTAAGCATAAAATCTGCTTACCACTTGTGGTTCCTAAAAATGTATCTCAGTGTTAATGGTTATATTTAAGAAAAAAAAAAAGTTTTCTGGTCAGCTATATTTGGAGACTGCCCATGAAAAATTAAATGAGCTCCTTTATTGCAGACCTTCTCCAAGTTTTAAAAATGCTAATGGGCATTATGAATCTCTTAGAAGGCAATGTACAGTAGTATACAGCTTTTCCCAAACTCATTTTACTGAGAAATATTATTTTCTTCTCAAAAATATTTTGAGACTAATGTTTTAGGGAGCATGACGTTAAAACTCATTTAAAGTTGTCTCTTTAGCTCAGTTGTTCCCAAACTTCAGCCACCCAGTTAGCACCTTATCATTTTTCGCTGACGTTTTTCTTGAAATCAACTCACTTTTTAATTTAAGTAAACTTATTTGAAAAGGAAATCACTGTCATGGGAAAAATAAGAATCACTTGCCATAAACAGAAAAATAACCATGAAATTAAGTAGGATGAAGCAACATTCAGTTCAGTTCGGTTCAGTCGCTCAGTTGTGTCTGACTCTTTGAGACCCCATGGACTGCAGCATGCCAGGCTTCCCTGTCCATCACCACCTCCTGGAGCTTGCTCAAACTCATGTCCGTCAAGTTGGTGATGTCATCCAACCATCTCATATTCTGTCTTCCCCTTCTCCTCCTGCCTTCAGTCTTTCCCAGCATCAGGGCTTTTTCCAATGGGTGGCCAAAGTATTGGAATTTCAGCTTCAGCATCAGTCCTTCCAATGAATATTCAGGACTGATCTCCTTTAGGATTGACTGGTTTGATCTCCGTGAAGTCCAAGGGACTCAAGAGTTTTCTCCGACACCACAGTTCAAAAGCATTGATTCTTTGGCACTCAGCTTTGTTTATAGTCCAACTCTCACTTCCATGTATGATTACAGGAAAAATTATAGCTTTGGTTAGGTGGACCTTTGTTGGCAAAGTAATGTCTCTGCTTTTTAATACGCTGTCTAGGTTGGTCATAGCTTTTCTTCCAGGGAGAAACGTCTTTTAATTTCATGGCTGCAGTCACCATCTGCAGTGATTTTGGAGCCCCCCAGATAAAGTCTCTCACTGTTTCCATTGTTTCCCCAACTATTTGTGATGGTACCAGATGCCATGATCTTAGTTTTTTGAATGTTGAGTTTTAAGACAGCTTTTTCACTCTCCTGTTTCACTTTCATCAAGAGGCTCTAGTTCTTCACTTTCTGCCATAAGGGTGGTGTCATCTGCTTTTCTGATGTTATTGATATTTCTCCCGGCAATCTTGATTCCAGCTTGTGCTTCCTCCAGCCCAGCATTTCACACGACGTATTCTGCATATAAGTTAAATGAACAGGGTGACAATATAAAGCCTTGATGTACTCCTTTTCCTATTTGGAACCAGTCTGTTGTTCTATGTCTAGTTCTAACTGTTGCTTCCTGACCTGCATACAGATTTCTCAGGAGGCAGGTAAGGTGCTCTGGTATTCCCATCTCTTTAAAAATTTCCACAGTTTGTTGTGATTCACACAGTCAAAGGCTTTGGTGTAATCAACCAAGCAGAAGTAGATGTTTTTCTGGAACTCTCTTGCGTTTTTGATAATCCAGCAGATATTGGCAATTTGATCTCTGGTTCCTCTGCCTTTTCTAAATCCAGTTGGAACATCTGGAAGTTCAAGGTTCATGTACTGTTGAAACCTGGCTTGGGGAATTTTGAACATTACTCTGCTAGCATGTGAGATGAGTGCAATTGTGCGGTAGTTTGAACATTCTTTGGCATTGCCTTTCTTTGGGATTGGAATGAAAACTGATCTTTTCCAGTCCTGTGGTCACTGCTGAGTTTTCCAAATTTGCTGGCATATTGAATGCAGCACTTTCACAACATCATGTTTTAGGATTTGAAATAGCTCAACTGGAATTCCATCACCTCCACTAGCTTTGTTTGTAGTGATGCTTTTTAAGGCCCCCTTGACTTCATGTGCCAGGATGTCTTGCTCTAGATAAGTGTGATTACACCATCATGGTTATCTGGTCATGAAGATCTTTTTTGTATAGCTCTTTTGTGTATTCTTGCCACCTCTTCTTAATATCTTCTGCTTCTGTTAGGTCTATACAGTTTCTGTCCTTTATTGTGCCCATCTTTGCATGAGATGGTCCCTTGATATATCTGATTTTCTTGAAGAAAATCAATTAAGAAATAAGCTAAAATTAAATAGTGAAATATAGACAGTAATATATTGTGAGGGAGAACAAATAATTTTCCCTCTACCTATCTCGGTTCTTGGATGAGCCACCTCTGGAATAAAAAGACAGGATATCCAGTGGAAAAGCAAACTGAAATTGAATAACATGTATGCATGTCTCTGGCAGGGCTTCCCTGGCAGCTCAATTGGTAAAGAACCCACCTGTCGATACAGGAGATGCAGGTTCAATCCCGGGGCTGGGAATATCCCTTGGAGAAGGAAATAGCAGCCCACTCCACTATCCTTGTCTGGGATATCCCATGGACTGTAGCCCACCAGGCTCCTCTGTCCATGGTCACCAAAGAATCTCGACATGACTTAGCAACTAAACAATAACATATGTCCCGTAACATGGAAGATATCAGGAAAACTGAGTAACTTCCTAAAATGGTCCAATCCCCCACTGAAATAGCATCTCCAGCTCTAAGGACAAAAGAAGATACTGGGCAGGGAGAGTGGAGTCAAGCAGGGGAGGTTACCCAGAAAAGCACAGGGAACAAAGATAAGGTTGTTACACAGATTTAGGTCATTGCCTTCTCCATGGATAAGAGTTTCTTGAGACTTAGAGTCCTCCATCTCCTCCTGGTACTGAGGGGAAGGCCCCTGGTCCCCTTTTAAGGGTGAATGTCTCTCACAAAAGGATAACTTTTCATCGTCAGAACTTTTCCTATGTCTGCTGTTTTCTAAAGATAATCATTCTGCCATGATCCTTACACCAAAGAGGCATATTTGAGCTGGCATATTCCCATTCTTCTTCAACACTAAATTGATGTATAAAAATATATGCTTGAGGATAAGCCTGTCTTGAGAAGAATGCAGTCAATAATCGAGTAATACTAGAAGCAATCTGGGCACTAGTGCTTATTGTGGATAATTACGAGGATTCATTATCAAGAGAATTCTGGTTTATGGTTGAAAGGGAATCTTGATTCCTCTGTGCATAGTCAAACAAGCTAAAAGTTATTTAAACACTTTCTAAGATAGAGTTGGATATCAAGAACTGATTTCTTTAAAAATCCTTTTCTTTTTGCCAGAGGCTTGTTTTTTACCGTACTATTTTTTCCTGTTTAATGAAGAACTTCAAACACAGAATGTAGAAATAGTAAAATAGATGTGCAAATATCCATGTCCTAGTCAACAAATATTAGCCTTTTTTTCTATATCTGTTTCTTGGCTGAGTTATTTTTATGTAAACTTTTTATTGACATGAAAGACTGTTGAACTATTATAAAGTAAATTAATTATTTGATACTTCATTCTTAAAATTTTTAGCAGGCATCTTCAAAAATGTTATTTTTCTACATAGACACAATACCAGTATCTCTCATACCTAACAGACAATCAGTTCAGTTCAGTTGGTCAGTCATGTCTGTGACTCGCGATCCCATGGACTGCAGCATGCCAGGCCTCCTTGTCCATCACTAACTCCTGGAGTTTACTGAGACTCATGTCCATTGAGCCAGTGATGCCATCCAACTATCTCATCCTCTGTCTTCCCCTTCTCCTCTCTCCCTCAATCTTTCCCAGCATCAGGGTCTTTTCAACTAATTCAGTTCTTCGCATTAGATAGCCAAAGTATTGGAGTTTCAGCTTCAGCATCCAGCATCCAGCATTCAGTCCTTCCAATGAATATTCATGAATTTCCTTTAGGATTGACTGATTGGATTTCCTTGCAGTCCAAGGGACTCTCAAGAGTCTTCTCCAACACCATGGTTCAAAAGCATCAGTTCTTTGGTGCTCAGCTTTCTTTATAGTCCTGCTCTCATATCCATACATGACTACTGGAAAAACCATAGCTTTGACTATGTGGACTTTTGTTGGCAAAGTAATGGCTCTGCTTTTTGATATGCTGTAAGTTGGTCATAACTTTTCTTTCAAGGAGCAAGCGTCTTTTAATTTCATGGCTGCAGTGACCATCTGCGGTGATCTTGGAGCCCCCCAAATAAAGTCTCTCACTGTTTCCATTGTTTCCCCATCTATTTGCCATGAAATGATGGGACTGGATGCCATGATCTTGTATTATACTCAGCCCACTAATTTTGCCTTCTAGCCCTGGTGTAGACATTTGAGATGGATACCCCTGGTTTACTGATAGGTTAAAGGAAGAATAATTCAGCATAGGAAATAAAATATTTTGAGAGCTGAATGTGCACAAACTGCACTGACAGGAGAAAGGTAAACTGGGGTGAAACTAATTTGGCCTATTTAATAGTTTTGCTGAGGCCAACACAGATCTGTTATCTGCTACATAAAATTGTTTCCTGTTCTATTCACTTAAATTCCAAAAAAGTTACAAAATAAATAAAAGATACAAAGTGCTGATTGGTTTCTAAAAAATTCCCGATGAAAAAGCTGAATAGTGAAGTGTATCTGTACTTATAAAATGAAGCTTCATATGGGAGATATTAAAAAGCAGGAACTGCTGTGATGGGTTGAACCATGATGCTATAAGCCCCACGTTCTAACTGATTTTTACAGCTTCAGGGAAGAGATTTCACCTTTAGAGTCATAAAATCTCAGCATTGGTAGGGAAATAGGTTTGATAAATGGGGAAACTGAGTGAATAGATAACTAGATGACTTGTCACAGGTCCTGCAGGTTATGGAAAATGCCAGTACAGCAATAAAACCCCTGGTTGCCCAACTTCCAGAGGCTCTTTCCTCATTGCAATGATGGAAACAGTATTTTTGGCTTGAATAATTCAGATTCTGGGCCATATGACATACGCTGCTGCTGCTAAGTCACTTCAGTCGTGTCTGACTCTGTGCGACCCCATAAACGGCAGCCCACCCGGCTCTCCGGTCCCTGGGATTCTCCAGGCAAGAATACTGGAGTGGGTTGCCATTTCCTTTTCCAATACATGAAAGTGAAGTCGTGTCCGACTCCTAGCGATCCCAGGGACTGCAGACTACCAGGCTCCTCCATCCATGGGACCTTCCCATTGCCATTGCCTTCTCCGTCCAGTTAGTTACCAGTAATTTTCACTTCATTTCTCTCACAATTTTTTGACTTTGGGATTCTGGAGTGGTGCATACACATATAGCAAAGATTTAGCTTCAGCTAACAGAGGTTGTATATCACCAGGAACAGTGAAATTGAAATTTCACCTTGTCATTTGAGCAATTCAGGGAAAAATAAAAATAATCTGCTACTGAAGGGGAAAAAAGGGGTGTTCAAAATTGATTTCTGACATTGATTCAGCCTTTTGGGTCTCTGCCCAGTTCCTCTCTTTTCTTTATATAAATGGAACCGAGAGTCATAGAGATAAATCAGGGTCAACTAGTTCAAATAAAATGACTCATTTCAGAGATATCATCTCTCTGGAGAAAGCCTGAGAATAAACATATCCATTCTCTAAGCTGCTCTTAGAGTGGGCTCCTATTCAATTTTGTACTTTTCTGAAGCTGGCTACATGATAGCACAAAATGTGGGAGCCTTGGGTTATCTTTAGAGCATTCACCACTCTTTGAAGTTTTTTCGTGGATTCGTTCATTCTTTAAACAAATTATTGCTGGTGTCGAGGGGATGTTTATGGATGAATAGGGACAGGTTTAGGATACTGCTCTTAAGGAGCTTATAGTGAAGCAAAGTTGCTCAGTTGTGTCCGACTCTTTGCGACCCCATGGACTATGGCCTATCAGGCTCCTCCGTCCGTGGGATTTTCCAGGCAAGAGTGCTGGAGTGGAGTGCCATATGACTTACCAAATGATGGTGCATAAAATAAGCACAGGCACTTCTGGTGCACCAAGTAGACTGTAACGATGGGAAGCAGCTATAAATAGTATGGGAGAAATCAGACATATTGACCAAAGAGATGTCAATTGTATTGGATCTTGAAGGATGGATAAGATTTCTGTAAGGCTTGACTCATACAGGTCTCTCCAGTTAGAATAGATAACCTGCATTTTGGTTGCTAAAAAGTAGTGAATGAATCATTGTATCAAGTATATTTGAAAACCTGCGATGTTCTGTCGAAAACTGTTCCACCTTTATAGCTCACTTAATGCTGCCATTTTATTTACGCTTTCCAGGAACATCTCAGCAAAGATTTCTTCTTTGTTTGTATTTCTGGTCTGCTTAATTGGTGATGATTATTTTGCTTGAACCATGGACCATGGACCGAGAACTGTGGATATTTGTTTCATTTATGTTCTTGGCTTATAAGCTCCTTGAGGGCAGGTATGGTTTTGCATGTCATTTTAATTCAGTTTAGCATTAGTACAAAGTGAGACTTTAGGAAGACTTTATTGACCAAAATGAGCTAGGTAACTGTCCAGTCTTCACTTTGTGTAAATTGTTTCTGTCTTCTTCATGACAAATACCGCCACCATTGTCAACCTTCTACAAGCTATATTTCAGAAAATTACAAAGTAAATGATCAAATGGATAGATCCTAAAGTTCCCTGTTCTCTCGACTGTCTCTTGGGCACAGTCTGGTCTATTCTAATATCTAGTTTTTATAGAAATGGTTTTTAAATTTATGGGAAACTATTCTCTAAAGACAATAAAATATAACCTTTGCAGAAAATTATGAAAAGATATAGAATTTTGGACATGGGATTTCAGTTATGTGTTAGCTCTTCACATCTTTTAAAATCAGAAATCTTTGGAGATTAAAAACTGAAAGAGCTTGTGCAGAAGACTGCTCAGGGGCTGAAATGACAAAGCGTCTCATCATTTTGTACACTTACCCATCAGTTCAAGCCTTTTCTTTTGTCATATAAAAATTACTGAGGTTAATAGGCTGGTTTTGGCCTTGTTCCCCAATCTGCCAGAGGGGTTTGAAGTCAGAATCTGAAGGATACATATGACATACATTACTGAGTCTGCCTGAATTGTCTCTATCCACAGACTCACCATGAAAATAAGATAGCTTCAGAGGCTCAGCTTCTTTGGCCCAGAATCCAAAGGGATGCCATTAAGCATTCTGAATAATTAAAGCTAACAAAACTCAGCGTGTTTGTTGTCATTTTTCATGATCAAGAACCATAAGAGGTAGGCACTTTTATTATAATACTAATGAGAAAATTAAAGTTCTGAAAGTTTCTGCAAGCTGCCGAGGTCACTCAGTTGGTGAGTGATAGAGAAACGATTTGAACTCAGGCAGTCTAAGCCTATGCCAACAAAATTAATCCCCAAGTTATTTTGCTTTTGTTGGAATTCCATATTCCAATTATATGTGACACTTTGAGAATATGTCAGCCCTCCTCTGAGGAAAAAGACTGCCCACAGAAGTAGATTCCATCCTAGGTTCTAGATTTCATTACAAGTTGGTTCTTGAACCTCATGCAATAAAGTCAGGTATAGTAAGTGCTACATAAATATTCCCTGAATAATTGAATAGCATGTCCCTAGGTAGATATCTTTTTGATTAAACCCTTCACTGGAATTTTCCTGAAATCCTCAGTTGAAATCAGGATTATATAAGCCAATGGAGTTTAGGAGAATATTCCCCCTTTAGTTTGAAGGCTGGCTTAAAAAGGAAAGCATTTGTATATCAGTACTAGCAGGGTATTTCCTATGCACTCTATTGCATTTGTGAAATTGCTATTAATTTTCCCCAATTCACTGTCATTTTAAGAGCTACTAGGCTGTGATTATATAGCAATTTACTTGCCATCTTTCCCTTTTCCGTCAACAACGCCAATGCATAATTAAACCATGTGCCCTGGGGAAAAGACACTTTTGAGTACAGAGGTACAAGCAAGATATGGTCTCAAGAAAAGAGCACAGAAACCAATTTAAATACCAAGTTAACGTCAGTATATTAATGTTAGTATATGCTTTGGTAAGGAGAACTAACTTGAATAATTTGTTTCCATAGTGCTTTTTAATTTGATATGTACTATTGCTGAAGTTTGAAGATATTCTCAGGCACAAGATCATATATTCAATAAATATTTTATGAAACATATTATAGAAAATAATCAGAGAAAATTAATTATCATTTGGTTATTTAGATGGAGCAGTTAAAAAGTGACAGAAGTCTGAGTGTTCAGAAAGTAAATATATTAAATACTTCAATATAATTTTTAGGGATTCTTTTCCTTTTTTTTTTCTTTTTGCTATAGATAAGACACAGACATTTCAGTATATAGCAAGCACAAGATGAGCAGATGCAAATGAATTTAAATCCCCTGGAAGTCATTTTGCACTAGTTTCTTTGGCATTTTCCCATTTAATAAGTAAATGCATCCTATTACATTTATTTACATTTAGCTGCAGGCTAGTAGAGAAAACCTATTTAACAAATATCAGGCTAAACTGCCTGATAATTTGGCAGGGTACATCTCTCAGGGTAGGGCAGCAATGAGCTCTAAGCACGAGGCACAGAGATTCTAAACACATGAAGAACACCATTTATGATTTACTGTTGGCCTGGCTATATTCTAGAGATCATGAGATAGAGGGAAACTTCTGGAATTTCTTCTTTCTCTTTCCTCTGACTGCTTTTCACACTGAGAACATAGGTCAATACTGCTTTTCTTTATAAACCAGTTGACCCTTTTCAACAAAGTGACTGTTCACTAGGAAAAAAGAGCAAACATATCCTGGTATAGGAGCTAGTGGTTTGGTGAGCCCTTTAAGTTGTTTGCAGTCTAACCTGACCTCAAATGGCAGAGGAATGCCAAAGAGCTCTAGGCAGTATCATCTAACCTTCTTTGGTCAAATTCAGGAACCCAAGGCAGGCCAAGAGAAAATGAATCTAGAACAAAGGAAAAGTACTTTTGAAGGGCTCCATCTAGGAAGATTCAGGCTTACTTCATGTTGTTTTTGTTCAGTCTCTAAGTTGTGTCTGACTCTTTGCAACCCCATGGCCTGCAGCACACCACCTCCCCTTGTCTTTCACTATCTTCCAGAGTTTGCTCAAATTCATGTCCATTGAGTCGGTGATCCTATCTAACCATTTAATACTTTGCTGCCCCCTTCTCCTTTTGTCTCCAATCTTTCCCAGCATCAGAATCTTTTCCAATGAGTTGGCTCTTCACATCAGGTGGCTAGAGTATTGGACCTTCAGCACCAGTCCTTCTAATGAATATTCAGGATTGATCTCCTTTAGAACTGACTGGTTTGATCTCCTTGCAGTCCAAGGGACTATCAAGAGTCTTCTCCAGCATCACAACTCGAAAGCATCAATTCTTCAGTGCTCAGCCTTCTTTATGGTCCAACTTTCACATCCATGGGGCTCCCCTGATAGCTTAGCTGGTAGAGAATCTCCTGCAGTGCAGGAGACCTGGGTTCGATCCCTGTGTTGGGACAATCATCTGGAGAAGGGAACAGCTACCTACTCTAGTATTCTGGCCTGGAGAATTCCACGGACTGTATAGGCCATGGGGTCTCAAAGAGTAGGACGCGACTGAGTAACTTTCACTTTCACTTTTCACATCCATACGTAACTACTGGAAAAAGCATAGGTTTGGTGATACAGACCTTTGTTGACAAGTAATGTCTCTGCCTTTTAATACACTGTCTAGGTTTGTCATAACTTTCCTTCCAAGGAGCAAGCATCTTTTCCTTTCAAGTGACTTCACTTATTGTCCACTGTGATTTTGGAGCCCCCTCCAAAAAAAATCTGCCACTGTTTCCACTTTTTTCCCCTTCTATTTGCCATGAAGTGATGGGACTGGATGACATGATCTTAGTTTTTTGCGTTGAGTTTTAAGACACCTTTTATTTTCCTCTTTCACCCTCATCAAGATGCTCTTTAGTTCCTCTTCATCCCTGTTGCTCAAAAGGTAAGGAATCTCCCTGCAACTCAGGAGACCCAGGTTTGATCCCTGGGTCAGAAAGATCCTCTGGAGAAGGGAATGACAATCCACTCCAGTATTCTTGCCTGGAAATTCCCATGGATAGAGGAGCCTGGCAGGCTACAGCCCGTGGGATTGCAAAGAGTCGGACATGACTGAGCAACTCATACTACTATATGCTACTACTCACTTTCTGTCATTAGAGTGGTATCATCTGCGTATCTCAGGTTGTTGGTATTTCTCCCAGGAATCTTGATTCTAGTTTGTGACCCATCCCGCTCGTCATTCTGCATGATGTACTTTGCAAAGAAGTTGAATAAGCAGGTGACATTATACAGCCAGTCTGTTGCTCCATGTCCAGTTCTAGCTGTTGCTTCTTGACCTGCATGCAGGTTTCTCAAGAGACAAGTAAGGTGCTCTGGTATTCTCACCTATTTAAGAATTTTCCACAGTTTGTTGTGGTGCACACAAAGGTGTTAGCATAATCAATGAAGCAGAAGTAGATGTTTTTTGGAACACCTTGCTTTTTCTATGATCCAATAAATATTTGGATCTCTGGTATGACCTCTGGTTCCTCTACTTTTTTAGACCCAGCTTGCACATCTGGAAGTTCTCAGTTTGCATACTGTTGAAATCTAGCTTCAAGGATTTTGAGCATAAATACCACATTTTTTCAGGACCACATTTTGTCAGAGCTCTTCATGGTGTCCCAACCATCATGGGTGACCCTGCACAGCATGGCTGATAGCTTCATTGAGTTACACAAGCCCCTTAACCTCAAGAAGGCTGTGATCCTTGGGGTAAGGGGGGCACTACTTCTTAGACTTTAAAAATTGTTTTTCCTTAGAATTAATTTGAATGACTTAAGTGAATTAGCATGAGAGCGAGTACCCTTGGGGGAGTGATGTGCTAGACCTTGAGTGTGCTAGCTCAAACAGTAAAGAACCTGCCTGCAACACAGGAAAAAGTCTCCCAAGGGAGCCTCCCAGGGGAAATGCTGAAACTTCTTTGGTGCTACATGCTAAATTTCCAATATTTGGGACCCTCTCCAGTTCCTTTCCACTGAGAGGGGTCTCTTCTTTCAGCAGAGTAAGTTTTCAGGGTCCTAGTTCTTGGCTTCATGTAATCATTTTTAGGAGTTTTTTATTTTGCTGTTCAATGAAGGACTACTTTTTATAGTAAAAACATAAAACAAAGATATCCTGTGACTCTCCTGTCACTGGGTGAACATAAGAATAAAATCCCTCAAAGGCGTGATACAGACTAAATCTCTGTAGCTTCAGAAATTGTGATGGGGACATAATAGCATCCTCAAAAAGAAATAAAAACTTTAGTCAGTGCACAAATTGGGTAATCCCATCATGTTTTCTTTGTGTATATTTGTAATGAGATGTTTGACAAGCAAACATCAGACAGACCTAAAGGTGTATGCTCACTGGCTCACTAATTATTATCTATTTGCTACATTATGTAACATTTAGATATTTTATAATATTAAGGAGTCAGTTTGGGGGGCTTCCCTGGTTGATCAGTGGTAAAAAAACAAAATTCACCTGCCAATGCAAGAGATGCAGGTTTGATCCCTGGGTTGGGAAGATCCCCTGGACAAGGAGATGGCAACCCACTGTAGTATGCTTGCATGGATAATCCCATGGACAGAGGAACTTGGCAGTCTACAGTCCATAGGGTTGCAAAGAATCAGACACGACTGAATGACACACAATTATTTTTCAGTTATCGTGAAATTGTAAAACCCTATTTTTATGGCATGGCAGAAACCTGTTATTTCTCCAGAAATATAAGATATTAACAAAATAGTGCTCTCTTAAAGGCCTACAAGGATATACTCACAA
This sequence comes from Neotragus moschatus, assembly GCA_006410615.1. Lineage (NCBI taxonomy): Eukaryota > Metazoa > Chordata > Mammalia > Artiodactyla > Bovidae > Neotragus > Neotragus moschatus. The sequence goes on along the minus strand of SJYA01002999.1, from coordinate 411,047 downwards.
GCTTCAAGGCCTAATGCATTCTCAGCAGATCATAAAGTTGAGAAAAAGTTGAGGACGCAAGACTGGCCTAGGTTCCCTGTGTCTGTGTCTCCCCTTATCAAAGTTACCTGCATTATCAGGGTCAAGTCTGGGCCTGGGATAGCTCCATTTCAGGCATGTTAATGTTGAAAAATGGGGGTAGAAATAATTACCCCTATTTCAAGGGCCTTAAGTCCTTCGAGGCAACCGAAGGGGTCTGGTATGAATTCTGCAGTTTGGCTGTCAGTTTTGTTTAATGAATCTAGCCAACACACGCTTGATGAGTTCCTTTCTGCAGAGCCTGGTTTAAGTACTGACGGGGGAATGAAGATCTTGAAGCATGAATCCGTTTTGTTAGTGGCCCCTGTTCCCCTGTTCTAGGAGCTGTGGCCATTTGGAGTCCTGTAGTGAATGAAATGGAAGATTCTTAAGAGACATCTTTGGCTTGATTTTGTCCTATGTAGAGGGGCTGGGTAAAGCTCTGCTCCAAGCTGGCGTATTACAATACCCCGCTCACCTACCATGCTCAGTTCTGTCAATTCTATCCCTTCCCATACGTGGCAATCCATATAACAAAAGAGGAAAGCAGTGGGTTCAGATTCTAAACCGGGAATCTTGTCATGTCCTGAGATCTTTCCACAATTTGCAAAACCACCAACAGGTTCCAAACTATCAGTGTGACTGATTTTCATCAGGGAGGTGATATTAGAGGGAGTGGTTAAAGCAATTATTTGAGGCAATAGAAGAACATGAAAGAAATGCCTGACCATTTCTGGTCATTCTGCCTTGTAGAGCCTTGGGAGAAAGGAAGGAAGAGGAAAGTTTGAAAGTTCTCTGCTATCTGGCCTACTAAACTTTCTTATCATTAAGCAGGATTTTTAATGTTATTCCATTTAAGAGATTTCAGCTTAGTGGAAGTGACTGTAGAGTCACTGGTCAATGTCCTCTCTCTCCTCTTCTGTTCTCTTGTGGCGGACTTTTCACAGGCCGCTTTCACTGCAGAGTGTTACCCATCACAGAAAGGAGCCATAGAATGTTCTGCCTGAGACTTAGATATGTGTCGCATTTCCTTTCCAATAAACTCAGAATTCTCTTTGGCCCAGAATTTCAGAGCTCATGCTAATTATTTTTGGCAGCAACCAGTAAAGAGAGATCAGTTTCATTGTGTGCCAGTGTTTTTCAATAATAACCCTTTTTGATTTCAATGAATAGATAGCACTTTTTATATAATTGATTAACTTGCTTATTTCATCTTCCTTAAAACAAACAAACCAAACAGACTAAGAGAGGATACCAGATACTGAACAACCATTTGCATGGCTTAGGACAATTTTAACATAATATGCAACAAGCCCCAGGGTTTCTATCAGAATTTTGCACACATTACCTGGATATCAGAGAGGGTGGGCTCTGTTCTTTCCACTCCCTAAGAAGGTTTGTAGTTAGGAGTGACAGGACTGTTGTGGAGAAATTTGTCTCTTCACTCCCTTTGTTTTTATCTTTCTTTTCAATTGATGATTGTATTTTTATGCAGCTTCTCAGAGGATTAAAAGAAGACATTTAACATATGATATACTCAACATTTCTTCTATGCCACCAGGTACATAAAAAATTCATACATGGTATATTACATGTTTAGTATTTATGCCGCTCTCCTAATAATAGAGCAATGTTTTATTATAGGAGCATTAAATAAACGGTAGAAGAGAACACTGTATGAGAAAAATTACTAAAAAGCCGTGCACACCATTCAGGCTTGTAAATGTTATCTGTCATTTCTGATATACTCAATTTATTTAAAGCTTCATTATTTTGCTTTTATTTCTGTTCCTCTCTTTCATTTTGGTTTGATTTTCTGGCTGTTTCTTCTTCTGACTCTTACCCTTGCTAGGCTTCTGCATTCTGCCCCACACATGAAGACTCTCCCTCAAGATCAAGAAGTAGTGTTCTTGACAAGCATTTTATCTGCAGACAGAAAGTGGTTTTATTGTTAAAGCAAGCAGCAGCTTCAACCAGGCATTGGCCCTGCCTTGGAGAAGTGTCACAGGTAACTGCTCGGAAACCAAAGTTAAGATTTTGGTAGCTGCACTCAGATTTTGCCTGGTGATGGATGTCATCTCTCTGAAGTTTTATCCCATCTCTTGCTCCCGTTTCTGGGTTGGGAAGATCCCCTGGAGAAGGGAATGACTACCCACTCCAGTATTCTGGCCTGGAGAATTCCAGGACTATACAGTCCATGCGGTCACAAAGAGTCGGACACGACTGAGTGACTTTCACTTGCACCTGCTCCCATCATTCACTTGGAATTAATATTCTTTCAATTCTGCCAAACACATTCCTGCTTCCAGGGTTTCATATATGTTGTTCCTTTCTTTTCACCTTTCCTCTTTAGTTTGAACGACACCTCCTAAAAGAGGCCTTCATGAACCATCAAATATGTTACAGTGTTAGACTTCTGGATGAACTTTTCTCTCTCTTGTAATTTGGGTGCTTGTAATTTGTCATTGTGTTTTTCAATTCTCTTGCTTTTGTTGTCATAGTAGAATATAACTTTCATGAGGCTGGGAATATGTCTGAATTGTTCATTATTGCATCTTTATGATTTAGCTGATGCCTGACACACAGTAGATGCTCAACAAATACACGCCGAATAAATAGGCAATAGTCTTCATAGCAATTTATCTCACTCAGCTTTAACTTAGTTCACTGTGGCTATCTCAGTATATTAGGGATTAGCTTGACAAACTCCATGGTAAATTTATTGAATCTGTACTTGATAAAGTAGAAAGCTAAATTATTCACTTGTCTCTGTGTTAATGTGAATTTAAATATTTTATAAAAATATGAATTATTTTTCTTAATGTGATACTACAATATTTATTGTAGAGAATTTGGCAAATGTAAATATGGTGGAGAAAGTATAAAACTACTGACCATCAGTCAGCAAGTCATTAATATAAGTTGTTTTTTCTTTCACTGGTAACTGAAAATTTATGTAACATTATAAATACCACTGCAGATTCTGCACATGGAGGCAGCCATACCTGATTGACCAGAGATGCTAGACCCGAAGACTTGGACTGAACTCAGGACTGTTATCTCTGGTTTTTAGTGTAATATACTTACTTTAAAACATCTATCCATTGGGATATACAGTATGAACTCTCTTTGAAATTTGCTTTTGTTTTTGCACTGAATCTCATGAGTGATTTCAATCCCATTAGGTATTGTTCCAGAGAAAGCAATGGCACCCCACTCCAGTCCTCTTGCCTGGAAAATCCATGGATTGAGGAGCCTGGTAGGCTGCAGTCCATGGGGTTGCTAAGAGTCGGACATGACTGAGTGACTTCACTTTCACTTTTCTCTTTCATGCATTGGAGAAGGAAGTGGCAACCCACTCCAGTGTTCTTGCCTGGAGAATCCCAGGGATGGGGGAGCCTGGTGGGCTGCCATCTCTGGGGCCGCACAGAGTCAGACATGACTGAAGCGACTTAGCAGCAGCAGCAACAGGTATTATTCAAAAATGTGTGGCCTCATGATAGTTAATCCAAATCCCTTCTTGAAGCCTAAATTGGTTGGAATTGGGTTTCAGTGGCTTACAACCAAAAGAATATGGAAAAATAGATACACCAAGGACTTTTATCTGTAACTTCGCACCATGTGAAAAAGGAAGTGAAAAGGAAGTGAACTCTCAGAAGTTGGGATGGAGAGAAAGTATGGCTGCATTTTTTGTTGTTGTTTTTTGTAATTTTCCTATTTTCAGAGCCTGAGGTCTGACTATCCCTGAGCGTGGTGTGTTACTCAATATCCTCCTAATAACTTTTTCTTCCCTTTCTTAAGACAATTTCAATTACTTTCTGGTACCACTAGAAGAACTGTGGCTAAGTCATGTTATTAAGAAGTGAAGAGCCTCCAATATAGTACTTTGGAGAGAGCAAATTCCCTTCTTCATGTTTCATCTTGTTTTTCTCACAAAGACAACACTAGCATTTTCTTCTCCCAGAGCCCATAGCAACGTATTATGCCTTGAGTTCCTTTGCCACTTCGGTTACATGTTCCTGTTTTAAATTGTGCTTGTCCCAAGTTCAGCTGGTTTTTCGTACTCTGTCAAGCACTCTGCAAAACTTTCTTCTCTATCTCTTGCTATGCTTCTTGCCCTCTTGTATATTGGGGTATTCCACATGCTTTTGGACTCAAGTTCCATCTACAGCAGACCTATTGTTCTCATTGGCTTTGGTCTCCCTCTGCATTAATCCCCTTGCACCTTTTCTCCTCATTTCCACTCATCCTCTGTGGGTTTTTGACAAAGCTGCTCCTACTGAGGCAAGTACTTTTGTCAGCTTTCTTCTGCAGGAACAATTTTCTTCCCTCTATTTTCTCAGGGTAGTTCTTTTTCATCCCTAGACTCCTTTTATTTCTTTTCCTCCTGGAAAATAAGCTGCCTTCCTTACATTCCTTGAGCTGTTCCTAGAGTCTTATCTTACTTACTGTGTTCTTACTGGCCCAGGTGACTTCTCTGCATTCTGTTGGGCTGAGCGAATGAGATCCCTGCTTATTCAGGCTCTCCGCCTGAGTCCCCTTTACTATGGCCAACCCAGGGATTGAACCCAGGTCTCACTCATTACAGCCAGATTCTTTACAAGCTGAGCCACAAGAGAAGCCCTTACTATGGCCAGTTCTTAGGAAATTTGTTTGAATAGATCCTTTGTAGTTTCAGAGATTGAAAAGAAGAACGTATTTGGGTTCTCCAAAGAAACAGAATATTACATATATATTCTATTTTCCTAATAAAAAATAATGAATTGGCTCATGTGGTTTTAGCAGCTGAGAAGTCCCAGGATCAGTCAGCAAGCTGCAAATCCAGGGGAGCCAATGATGGAAGCTTCAGTTTGAGTCAAGTCCAAAGACAGGAGTAGAGTGATGTTCCAGCTTGAAGACAAGATAGACAGAGCAAGACTCACTCAGCATTTTTGTTTTATCAGGCCTTCAAAAGATTGGATAGGGCCCATCCACACTGGGGAGGGCATTCGATTTTACAGTTTGCCTAGTCAAATGTTACTCTCATCCAGAAACATCCTCACAGACACACCCCAAAAATATGTTTAACTAGATATCTAGTTACTGTGTGGTCCCATTAAACTGGCACATAAAACTAACCATCTCAGAGAGTTAAATGAAATTACTTCAACTGCTCATCCATAACTTGGTGAATCCCTCAGGACTCACCTTCCTTTGGTATTTTATGGATCTTTCTTTTTTTTTTTTTTTTTTTTTTTTTACTATTTTATTTATTTTTTTACTTCTACATTGATCCAGAGAAGAAATGAATTTGCACAAAAAAGGTTCACATAAGGCAACTGAGGATAGCTCTAGACCCACAGATGGGATGGGAAACAGAAAGTGTACACTAAATCGGTGCCATAAATCAAAATTGTATAGTAGATAGTTCTATTTTTTAAAAATACCCAGTCATTCCACCTTCAAGATTCTTCCCTGGGCATCTTTCTTCCACCAGATGCTTCAACTCCATCCTCTCCTCCTTATTCTATCTCCTCTTCTCTGTCCTGAAACCCCCAATTCCTGTTTGATTTATTGGAACAACAGTTTAGTGAATGCTTTGTTGCAGCGCGGCCTTCCAAAGTGTAATGTATAGATTCACTTTTCCTACCCCAAAACAGTTACCTCCTAAAAAACTATTAAAATGCTACTTTATTCACTCTGTTTGTTTATGCAAGTAATCAATCCTTCATTAAACTTTAATAAGTACCCACTTAGCAGTCGTTAAACATGGAGAAGCAAAAGAAAGACAAAAATTGTGTGAGAGAGTGAAGGCGATGGCACCCCACTCCAGTACTCTTGCCTGGAAAATCTCATGGATGGAGGAGCCTGGTAGGCTGCAGACCATGGGGTCTCTAAGAGTCGGACACGACTGAGCGACTTCACTTTGACTTTTCACTTTCATGCATAGGAGAAGGAAATGGCAACCCACTCCAGTGTTCTTGCCTGGAGAATCCCAGGGACTGGAGAGCCTGGTGGGCTGCTGTCTATGGGGTCGCACAGAGTCGGACACGACTGAAGCGACTTAGCAGCAGCAGCAGCAGCAGCATTAGTTATTATGTGTTATGATTTAGTATCTATTGTATTAAGAAGGAAGACTTAGGATAAGAAGGAAAGAAATGAATTGTCTCATAGCTTTAGGAATTCCTGCTAGCATAAGGGTTGGAAAATAAAACTAAAAAATGAGCGATAAAAGAATAGATCACATTTATTAAGGCTCCTGCTTCAAAAACAGTAACACCATCAACCACAACCTTTCCATTGCTTAGAGAATTTACAGACCAGTAACAGAGACAAACAAGCAGAGAGCAAGTTGCAGCGCAGTGTGATAACTAGAGATAAACATGGGATGACATGAATGGGCTGTGGTCATCATCGAATGTTTTCTAAACTTGAGTCTTGGGCTTCCCAGGTGTCACTAGTGATAAAGAACCCTCCTGCCAGTGCAGGAGACATGAGACTCAGGTTTGATCTTTGGGTCTGGAAGATCCCCTGGAGGAGGGCATGGCAACCCACTCCAGGATTCTTGCTTAGGGAATCCCATGGACAGAGAAGCCTGGTGGGCTACAATCCATAGGGTCACACAGAGTGGGACATGACCAAAGTGACTTAGCATGCAAAACTGGCTCTTAGTTGTTAAGAGAAGACATAAGTAGGCAACGAAGCATTTGTTTGTTCTTGTGGATTGGCAGGTAAAGATGAGTGGAGGTGAGGGGCGATGATGATTTAGCAACTCCAGAGTGATGTCAAACATAGGACTCAACATAGCCTAAATTAAACTCTGATTGTTTCCTCTCTTTCTGCTTTTCTTCTACCATTCCCTCCTTAGTAGATGACACACTCACTCACCCAAATGTTCAACCAGAAGTAGGGCAACAGCCCAGTATGTCCTCTCTCAGCAAATATATATAGTTCATTGTTCAGAAGCCGGGCCATTCTGAACAACTTTCAAAATCCCAAATATGCCATGACTCCTTTTACCTCTGAATGTTTATTTCCTCTATCTGGAACATACCCTCTCTCACATATCCACTTTCAGTTCAGTTCAGTTCAGTCGCTCAGTTGTATCCGACTCTTTGCGACCCCATGAATCGCAGCACACCAGGCCTCCCTGTCCATCACCAACTCCCAGAGTTCACTCAGACTCACGCCCATCGAGTCGGTGATGCCATCCAGCCATCTCATCCTCGGTCGTCTCCTTCTCCTCCTGCCCCCAATCCCTCCCAGCATCAGAGTCTTTTCCAATGAGTCAACTCTTCGCATGACGTGGCCAAAGTACTGGAGCTTCAGCTTTAGGATCATTCCTTCCAAAGAAATCCCAGGGCCGATCTCCTTCAGAATGGACTGGTTGGATCTCCTTGCTTTAGCTTGGCTAACTAATATTTTTGGTGTCTGTACATTGACACACAATATTGCATTAGTTTCAGGTATATGACATAATGATTTGAGATTTATATACATTCTGAACTGATCACCACAAGTCTAGTATCTGTCTATCACCACAAAAAGTCACTAACATTATTGGCTCTATTGTCTATGCTGTATGGTACATCCTAGGGATAGATTTTGGCTTGTGGTTACCATGAGGTTCATATATAATATAATATAATATGAACGGCAATATATAATATGAATTTCAGGGTTTTAAGTCTAAGTTAATGTTCACTGTAGTTCAAATGCATTCTAAAAGCACTACATTTTTACTCCTTCCCTTCCAAGTTTTATGCCTTTTACACCATATTTTACATATTTTACCATATTTTACTTTTTTTGTGTGTATTACTTAAATCATTATTTTAGATTTCGATGATTTTACTGCTTTGTCTTTTAAGTTTCATAGTAACTTTGTTAAGTGGTTGATCCACTATATCTGCTATGTGTTTTCTTTTATGGAGATTTTTTTTTCTTTTATAATTTTCTTGTTTCTAGTTACGATCTTTTCTTTTCCATTTGAGGAAGTCCCTTTGACATTTCTTATGAGGCTGGGTCAGCGTGAGTTCATTTAGCTCTTGCTTAATTGGGAGACCTCTTATCTCTCCTTCAGTTCTGAATGATAACGTTGCTAGGTAACTTATTCTCAATTGCACTTTTTTCCTTTCAGAAATTTGGATATATCATGCCAGCTCCTACTTCCCTCTACAATTTGTCCTAAAAACTAGCTGACGGTCTTATGAGATTCTCTTATGCACTAATAGTTGTTTTTCTCAGTCTTAAGGCTCTCTCTTTACCTTTTGATGTTTCAATTAATGTGTCTTGGTGTGGACCTCTTTGGTTTGTCTTGTTTGGAACTCTCTGTGTTCCTGGACATGGATGTCAGTTTCCTTCTCCAGATTAGGAAAGTTCTCACCATTATTTCTTCAAATAGGTTTTATGGCACTTTCTCCGTCTCTCTCTCTTGTGTTTCTTATAATGTAAATGTTAGTATTTGCTTGATGTTGTCCCAGAGGTCCCTTAAACTATCCTCATTAAAAAAATATATATGCGAGACAGCCAAAGAGACACAAATGTATAGAACAGTCATTTGGACTCTGTGGGAGAGAGAGGGAGAGGGTGGGATGATTTGGGAGAATGGCACTGAAACCTGTATAATATCATATATGAAATGAATCACCAGTCTAGGTTCGGTGCAGGATACTGGATGCTTGGGGCTGGTGCACTGAGACGATCCAGAGGGATGGTACAGGGAGGGAGGAGGGAGGGGGGTTCAGGATGGGGAACATGTGTACACCCGTGCCGGATTCATGTTGATGTATGGCAAAACCAATACAATATTGTAAAGTAAGTAAATAAATAAATAAATAAAAATTTTAAAAAATTAAAAAAAAATTGTTTCCTGCTCTGATTGGGTGATTTCCACTACCATGTCTTCTAGATTGCTAATCCATCTTTTGCATTTTCTAATCTGCTGCTGTTGATTTTCTTAACTGTATTTTTCATTTTTAATATTCTTCAGTTTTAATTGGTTATTTTAAATATTTTCTATGTCTTTGTTGAGATTCTCACTAAGCTCATCAATTTTTCTCCTAAGTTTGATAAGCATCTTTAGGACTACTCTTTTGAATTTTGTATCTAGTAAACTGCTTATCGGAAAAGGCAGTGGCACCCCACTCCAGTACTCTTGCCTGGAAAATCCCATGGATGGAGGAGCCTGGTAGGCTGCAGTCCATGGGGTCACTAAGAGTTGGACATGACTGAGCGACTTCACTTTCACTTTTCACTTTCATGCACTGGAGAGGGAAATGGCAACCCACTCCAGTGTTCTTGCCTGGAGAATCCCAGGGACAGGGGAGCCTGGTGGGCTGCCGTCTATGGGATCGCACAGAGTTGGACACGACTGAAGTGACTTAGCAGCAGCAGCAGCAGCAGCAGCAAACTGCTTATCTCTGTTTTGCTTAGTTCCCTTTTCCGATACTATTGTCTTGCTCTTTTGTTTGGAATGCCTTCTTTTGCCTCCTCATTTTCACCTAACTCTTTGTTATATATATATATATATATATATATATCTCCGGGTCTTAAAAGAGTCATCTTAGGTAGAATTTGTCCTGTGGGGACCAGTGGCACAATATCCACTGGTTACCAGAACTAGGTGTTCCAGAGGTATCCCCAGTGTGGGCTGCGTGGACCCTTTCTTTTGTGGTTGGACTGCTGCTGATGCAGACATCCTGGTGGACAGGGTTTATTCCGAGGCCAGCTAGCTATATGGCTTGGCAGAGCCTCGTGTGGATACTCCAGTGGGTGGATCTGGCCCCTCACCTGGCTGTCTAGTAGACCTGACCACAAATATGTGGGTGTACTGGTGTGTCAGGCTGATCCCCTGGAGTGGGAGCCACTTTGGAATGGTGCTTTTGCTGGCTGAGTCCTGCCATCAGATGGACAGGCCTAACTGTCCAGGGCAAGAGCCTCTTGGAGGGTGCCACTGCCAGCCAGGAGGGTGAGAGTTGTCTTGGAGGGACTGGCTGGGTGGAGTGGGTTGTTTCTCAGGGGAATGCTGGGTGCCCAGTGTTAGCTAATTTGATGGAGAGTGACAGAAATGGCATCTGCACTGTTGGACCAGCTAGGTGGAAGAAATTTTTTTAAGAAGGCACCTACTAGTACTTCTGTCTCTGGAGGAAGTTTTACCAGATCCCTGTTTTTCCACACATCCTAAAATTAGTCAATGAGTTGTTGTGTTTTTTTTTTTTTTTTTTGCATGACCCAGGTGCTTGTATGGCTTAGCTGCAGCCTATGCACTGGGACTTAGAATGAGGGAGTTTCTGCAAAAGTCCTTCAAGAGTGGAATCTCACTTTCCCACAGCCCTCCAGCTCCCTGGAGGTAAGCCCCAGGGGTTTTCAAGACGAGACATTATGAAGGCTCATCTTCTTGCTGCAGGTCCCTCAGGTTGGGGAGTTTGACGTAAGGCTTGGGCCCCTCAAACCTCAGGGGGGAACCCCATGGTTGGGATACCTCTTCTGTTTGTGAGTTGTTACAACAGGGGTGTGGGTTCTGACAAGACCATGCCTCTGTCCCTCCTACTTTGTCTTGATGTGGCCTTCTCTTTATATTCTTAGTTTTAAAAATGTGTTCTGTTACTCTTTAGATCATTCTCAGAGATCACTATTCTATATGTAAATAGTTGTAGTTTTGGTGCATTTGTGGGGAGAGGTGAGTTCAGGATCTTTCTACTTCACCATCTTGATCTGGATCCTGTCTTTCCTCTTGGCTTCTTATACTCATTTTTTGAATTTTATTTTATTGAATATAGTTGATTTACAATGTTGTGTTAATTTCTGCTACATGGCAGTGATTCTGCTTATACACACACACAATATTCTTTTCCACTATGGTTTATTACAGGATACTGAAAGTAGTTCCCTGTACTATACAGTGGGACCTTGTACATCCATTCCAAATATAACAGCTTACATCTGTCAGTTCCAAACTCTCAGTCTATCCTCTGTCCACTCCCTTTCCACTGGAAACCACAATTTTGTTTTCTATATCTGTGAGTCTGTTTCTATTTTGTAGATAAGTTCCTTTGTGTATTCCAGTGAGTGTGTGTGTGTGTATCTCCTGGAGGGGCAATGGCAACCCACTCCAGTAATCTTGTCTGGAAAATTCAATGGACAGTGAAGCCTGGGGAGCTATAGTCCATGGGGTCACAAAAGAATCAGACACAGCCAAGTGACTAAACAACTGCGCGTGCGCGCGCACACACACACACACACACACACACACACAGTCTTCCTCATCTCTTCCTCTGTCAATGGGCATTTAGGTTGCTTCCATATCTTGGCTGTTGTAAATAGTGCTGTTGTGGATATAGGAATGCATGTATCTTTTTGAATTATAACTTTGTCCAGATATATGGCCAGGAGTGGGGATTGCTGGCTCACTTGGTAACTTTACTTTCAGTTTTTTGAGGAACCTCCGTAGGAGCTGCATGAACCTGCATTTCCACCAGCAGTGTAGGGGGGTTCCCTTTTCTCTATACTCTCTCCAGGGTTTGTTATTGGTAGATTTTTAAATGGTGGCACATCATTGTAGTTTGACTTGCATTTCTCTAATAATTAGCACTTCTATTGATGCTTAAAGTATCAGTTTAGGCTTTACTTGTACAGGAAACCTTCTATGAAAACCTATATCTAGATTGGATGCTCTTCCTGTATCTTCCCTATCATATATCAAGAAAGTAGGTATGTCATTCTATTGTAATGGCCTGTTAGTTTTTCTGTCTCCTTCATTAGTATATAAGCTCCACAGAAGAAGAAATATTATCTTTTAAAACTATAACTATTTTACAGTGACTGACACAGTGGTTGGCATAAGGCAGGTATTCAATAAGATATTTGTGAAATGAATGAGGAAATGAATGATTGAAATTTCACAGGTAGAAAATTCCAATGATGATAAAAAGCCATAGTGTGGATACGGTTCTGTGTGGCAAATATAGGTGAAGTTGAAAGTCACTGGAATTAAGGCCAAGAGATTGTCTACCTTAGAGATGTCTGGAGCGATTGAAGTTTGTTAAGGACAAACATGGATAGAAAGATCAAGAACCACAGTCAAGGTCTTTGGTAAACATAGTGAGTACATCATGAAGTCAACAGATCAGAGATGACAAAGTGTTCAGTTCAGTTCAGTTGCTCAGTTGTGTCCGACTCTCTATGACCCCATGGACTGCAGCACGCCAGGCCTCCCTGTCCATCACCAACTCCCTGAGTTTACTCAAACTCATGTCCATTGAGTTGGTGATGCCATCCAACCATCTCACCCTCTGTTGTCCCCTTCTCTTCCTGCCTTCAATCTTTCCTAGCATCAGGGTCTTTTCCAATGAGCCAGTTCTTTGCATCAGGTGGCCAAATATTGGAGTTTCAGCTTCAGCATCAATCCTTCCAATGAGAAGGGGTGCAAGAGCCAGAATGGAAGAGCATCAAGGAAGCAAGGAAGGAATTTTGTATGAACATAAAGGGATATTTTTTTACACCAAAAAAATTTTTTTCCTGTCCATACAAATCTCTCAGATTGTCTTCAAGCCCCATCTATAGAATATATTTCCTGTCCTTAATAAAACTTTAATACTGAACCCCTAAGATGAAAGTGTATGGTGAATATTTTCCATTGTTGCCTTTCAGTTTTTCATTCCCAAGTTCAGACTCCAAGTTTGCCATTCCTTTTATTGAGACTGCCAGTCCATCATAATGCCTTTGAAAACAATCACAATGCCTCCTACAGCAACTGTTGCCTCCCTGGAAAGAAAAAGAAAAAAAAAAGTAGCATGTTTTTAACATTAGCTTTCAAAGTATGCTCTCTCACTGGTTCATTCTTTTTCTTTTAATACTCTCCTCAAAATCCAATTTTTCTAATGCTCTGTGGCTCACACTGAATGACTTATTTCCAGAGATTTGAATTACTGCAGACAGGCCTCTTGGGTCCATCCTAGGGAAATCAATAATAGGCATTTCTACCATGTAACATCTTGCCAGGCAGTGTTTTGTATTCCTTTTTATTTAGCTCATCCCAGTGAATCTTTACAGAATGGTGAACTTTTTTTACTCTTCTCTGCAAGAGATTTCCTCTTCTTTTCCTTTCCTTCTCAATCCATGGAGCTGGTAAGAAAGGCACAATGGAAAAGTCAGCATTGTTAGTTTCTTTTCTTCCCATGCTTCTCACATTCATCTCTACATTTCTGCTCTTACTTGCCCATTCCAATTCTTCAGTTATATCTTGCTGGCCAGTGTTAAGAGGCTGACACAGAGGTTCTTGAGACACTATCTCACTCTCAGTGAGACAGAGTCTCCCTCTGAAGGACGCAAGAGTGAAGCCCTTTGATCTCTGCCCATAGAAGAGGCTCCTCCTACCTTGAGTCTACATGTCCACCCCCACCCCAGTGTCCTGCGTGGTTTGGACAGACGCCCACTCACTGTCATGGCTATCTTCCATTCTCCCATTTCTAGTTCTTCACTTAGGTCTGCTGCAATATCCCCAAGAGTTACCCTGCTGAAGGACATACAGTTCCACTCCATGAAACTACAACTTGACTTGGGTGATTGAATTTGATCTGAGATCGAGGGAAAGAAGGCCTTTGAAATGAAGTCTCTGAAGCCATTTTAACTGATTTGAGGCTTGCCATCAGACTTAATAAATATAAGGGTGCCATTTAAATTAGTGACATGTGACTATCATATGGTATGGGTAGAATGTGGTCCTCATTATTTCAGAAGATTGTCTTCTTTGACCCAGAAGGCAGCGCTAGTGGGAAGCATGCGAAAGAAGAGGGAAATTAAATCAGGCTGGTAACCAGTGTGTGACGCATGTCACTGAGAGATTATGCTTTTATCTGAGAATTTCTGCTCACAAAGCCAAACAGAAAGAGTGGTAATACAAGCGTAGGCCTGCGGCCTGCTTTCTCCTCTTGGTGCTGTGAAAAGGCCCTGAAGTTAAAAAGAAAAAGCAACCAGACGTCTGGGGTTTTCTTTAAGCTGACAGTTTCCCCCTCCATCCTAGGATATCCTGATAAAGTTCTTGACTTTCCAGCTTCTGCCTTTATAGGTTATTAGAGGAGGCCACACAGCCTTTCTCAGCTCTCCTTCCCTCTTAGAAATGCCTTTATAGGAAATACTGACTTAGAGCCCCAGGCCTCTGCTTGCTGCTGACTCTGACACTTCTCTCCAACATGAGAAGCAGACGGAAAGGTTGGAAGGGCAACTCCTCCAGTTCAAGATGAATTCCCATAGAACATGCGGCAAACCCATGCCCACCACTGACTCTAGACGTGGGCATCTAAAGGCTGCATGTGTTCCTACAGCAGGATGGGAGCCAGGGCAGACTTCCCTGGGTTATCTTTGTGCTTTTTACAATCTCTTATGCAGGTAGACAGTCTACTGTTATGCCATTTTAGAAATGAACTGGTAACAAAGCATTGTCATGATCTGGCTAGAGGATATGAGAACACATCAGAGATGCATCGGAGCCTAGGTCCCAGGTCCTCTGACCACCAGTCTGGCTTCTTGCTTTTGGTACCCGTTTCTTCTCCCAAGTCCCTATTTTTGGTCAGAAGTGCCATTATTCTGAACGAAAAGAAGCTACATTTACAAACAAAATTCTGAGCATGTAGTTTGTTCTCCAGTCTCTGAGCTGATTTGTTTATCTAATCTGTACACACAGAGCTCTGACTTCATTGTGTTTGGCTAGAATCACATTCCAGGGCTTTGTGGTCGATATTATGCAATGCCATTTTCCTGGTTTGTACTCTGCCAATTTTGGGGAGCAAGCTTAATTATGCAAATGCATCTGATAATAGATTATTCATTTTAGTCATGCTCAATTATTTATTTTTCATGCGTGGCCCGGATGACTTGGATGGAGCTTAGCAACAGCTCATCTCATGTCTAACAAGAAGACACAGGCAAGGACATAATTCTGATGCAGGTCAACTGCTCTTATGGGCATCAAGCTGCTTGAGGAAAAATCACATTTGAGGCAAGGCCAACTATTTCTATGGAAAATGCCAGCTGTTATTGCCTGTCTGTTATTCCCTGACTGAGAGGCCACTTCATGGGCCAGAAGGAGCAGTGACACTTAGAGGCAGTAGGACTTTACTTGAAGTTATGGGTTGAAGGTGAATGGAAAAGAAACCTGTTTGGTTACTAATTCCTGAACTACATTTCCCCATTTGGGCCTTTCTAGCTTTAGGGATCATAAAAACGGACCTGGAGGAAAAGCAGTAAAATGGAAATAGACACACTAGTGTGTTTTGTCCTTCTCAGAAGAAAGAAGTGGAAATAATGCTACTGAATGGAAACAGAAAGTCTAGCTGTCTTTCAGTTCAGTTCAGTTCAGTCGCTCAGTCGTGTCCAACTCTTTGCGACCCCATGAATTGCAGCACACCAGGCCTCCCTGTCCATCACCAACCCACGGAGTTCACTCAGACTCATGCCCATCGAGTCAGTGATGCCATCCAGCCATCTCATCCTCAGTCGTCCCCTTCTCCTCCTGCCCCCAATCCCTCCCAGCATCAGAGTCTTTTCCAATGAGTCAACTCTGCATGAGGTGGCCAAAGTACTGGAGTTTCAGCTTTAGCATCATTCCTTCCAAAGAAATCCTGGGGCTGATCTCCTTCAGAATGGCCTGGTTGGATCTCCTTGCAGTCCAAGGGACTCTCAAGAGTCTTCTCCAACACCTCAGTTCAAACGCATCAATTCTTTGGCACTCAGCCTTCTTCATAGTCCAATGGCGATCTTTAACTTGTTCATTTTTCCATGTGTGCCCTTATTGACACACAATATTTATATATTTCAAGGGACTTCACTCTGCCCCTCAGAGTTGGTTGTTACTCATCATGTAGGTATCATTTTCAATATTATTTGTCCCAAGAAGTCTTCCTTGAATACTTTACCCGCCCTCACCTTTAACTCCAGACTAGGTTATACACCACTGTAATATTGTCTAACAGAATCAGATACATTACCTACCTTGCCACTTATTTCACGTCTTGAGATTGCTTGTTTAACTATACCCATTTATGAAGATGAAGACCATGGCTATGCTGCTTACTGATACACGACTAACACCTATCTCAGTGCTTGGGAGATAGTAGCCACTTCATAAATATTTGTCAAATAAAACAATGAGTGAATAACTGATAGAAAGTGGTGAAGTAGGAGGTGGGGGGTGTCAGGCTTTGCTCTGTTCCTTAATGTCCTATTGCAAACCAGAAAAACTCACCTAACTCAGTGGCAGTATTTGTTTCTATTTGTGGAAAACAAGTGTTTTTTCTACTGGATAGCTGTGGCTAATTGATTGATGGGTTTTGTGAATACTGTGGACAGTGGTGGCTAAAGCATTGGTCCAGACTTGGCTCTTAATGTTTCATCTGGGTAGACAGATTAGGTTTACTGTGCCCTTCCTTTTCACTTGCCCTATAACTGCCAGAGAGGCAGGGAATAGGATCCAAGACTAACTAGTATGGCTCTTCACCAGGAATGAAATCGGAAGAAAGCATATTATGTTAATTAATTTTTATTAGCGTATAGTTGCTTTACAATGTTGTGTTAGTTTCTGCTATATAGCAAAGTGAATCAGCCATACATATACATAAATCCTCTGCCTTTTGGATTTCCTTCTCATCAGCTCATCATAGTGCATTAAGTAGTTTCCTGTGCTATATCCAGAATGTTCTCGTTAGTTATCTATTTTATACCTAGTATCTATAGTGTATATATGTCAATCCCGATCTTCCAATTCCTCCCACCACCCCCCACCTGATACCATGTGTTTATTCTCTATGTCTGTGTCTATTTTCCTGCCTAAGCATATTTTTGTTTCCAATGAGGTTTATTGCATCAGAGGCTTTGAGTCTGAGACCACTGATAGCCATCTTGTCTACTATTACCCAGAGTCTATAGATGAAGCCAATCATAAAGCCATATAAAAATTCGGATAGAGCCTAAGATCCTGATTTCTGCACATCTTTTTTTGCTCCCATGACCTTCACCAGGACACAGTTTTGTTAGGAAGCCAACAAAATATTTTTTCTTTCAGTCAATATGAGTTTGATTTCTGTTTCTTGCAACTGAATGAGATCTGCCTAATGTATTGATTAAAGTAGTTTATTTTTACAGACACAGGGAGTCAGCTGAAATCAGGGGAAAAGGCTGTCACAACCCTAGTTTCCATGTTTATATGAGCTTGACTTTGAAAACTCAGTGTTCTGATAAGTAAAGAAAATTCAGTGTTCTGATGAAGAAACTGGTCACTAAGGTCAGATTTAAGGGTCATGTTCTGATAATATCTCTAGTATTGGTAACTATGTAGTAGACAGTTCAAGAATAAAATCAGATATAAATTGGAATGTTAAGGAAACTACATTGATAAAGAAACCCGCAGGCTGGCAAAAGTTGCCTTATAATGACTTAACCCCTAAGGCTCTCCTTCCCACAATTGTACTGTGGGAAGAGGATGGATCATTGTTGACACCAAGTATCAAGTACGATTTTTATCTTAGGCTTTTCCAAGGAGGCCACTGGTTATAGTCAACTTTTCTGACAAGTGTCCAGGACCAGGAAGAGAAATTCATTCAAGGACTTATTCTGTGGTCAGGGAAGTAAGTCTTTCTTCTTTCGACACTTTCCAAATGGGACTTTTTAATTGAAGTGTATAACACTCCCAAGTAATTTTATATTGGCTATGTTGGGGTGGTTAAATTTATTATTTGGCAAGACTATGATGAGACTTGGGATTTGATATAGCAAATGATGTGACAGGTTGTTGCTCTGGAAAGGGTGGATGTGTTTTCCATTGTACATGGGACACTGGCATTTTGATAGGTGGGCATTTTAAAATTTAATGTCAGGAGATAAAGGTACCTCTTGTGTTAGGAAGTCAAGTGGTGGAATGTAGCAAATCTTGGTAGCTATTGTGTTGTCCACAGAGCTTCTCCATCTTCTTCTCTGGTAAATGTTCCTTCCTCTTCTCCCATCCCAGCCATAGGGATGACCTTAACTCACATCTGAACAAAACCGTTTCCTGGGATTGAGAGGACATCTCTGGGAAAAATATTGCTCTTTTTTTATGTAGCCTAAATGGGAGGATGCGAATCTGAGGCTACTGAGATGAGAGGGGGCAACAGGAAGAAGAGAAGGTTGTATTCCCTAATTCCCCATTTTTAATGCTGCAAGGCCCTGGACCCGGCAATTGCTCATTCATCTCAGGGCTATTCCAGTATCCCATTCACCTTTTGGGTCAATAAAATCTGTTCTTAATGTTGTGAAAGTGCTGCACTCAATATGCCAGCAAATTTGGAAAACTCAGCAGTGGCCACAGGACTGGAAAAGGTCAGTTTTCATTTCAATCCCAAACAAAGGCAATGCCAAAGAATGCTCAAACTACCGCACAATTGCACTCATCTCATACGCTAGTAAAGTAATGCTCAAAATTCTCCAAGCCAGACTTCAGCAATACGTGAACCATGAACTCCCTGATGTTCAAGCTGGTTTTAGAAAAGGCAGAGGAACCAGAGATCAAATTGCCAACATCTGCTGGATCATGGAAAAAACAAGAGAGTTCCAGAAAAACATCTATTTCTGCTTTATTGACTATGCCAAAGCCTTTGACTGTGTGGATCACAAGAAACTGTGGAAAATTCTGAGAGAGATGGGAATACCAGACCACCTGACCTGCCTCTTGAGAAATCTGTATGCAGGTCAGGAAGCAACAGTTAGAACTGGACATGGAACAACAGACTGGTTCCAAATAGGAAAAGGAGTANAGATCCAACCAGTCCATTCTGAAGGAAATCAGCCCTGGGATTTCTTTGAAAGGAATGATGCTAAAGCTGAAACTCCAGTACTTTGGCCACTTCATGCAAGGAGTTGATTCATTGGAAAAGACTCTGATGCTGAGAGGGATTAGGGGCAGGAGGAGAAGGGGACGACAGAGGATGAGGTGGCTGGAAGGCATCACGGACTCGATGAACCTGAGTCTGAGTGGATTCCAGGAGATGGTGATGGACAGACAGGGAGGCCTGGCGTGCTGCAATTCATGGGGTTGCAAATAGTCAGACACGACTGAGCGACTGAACGGACTGAATATTTTTATTTCGTTGTGATTGAAAAGGGAGATCCTATAAATCTATTTTATTCTGTCTCATCCACTCAAGTCCAAAGTTTAATATCACATTACATTTGTATACATGCAAGTGCGCACACACCCACTAATATAAGATATATGTAGGTTAGATATAAAGTATACCACTTGCTAATTCTTATTTCAGACGTTCATTATGTTAAATTTTCATTTTGTTCCAAAGGAAAAATGCCTATCAAATGATAATACATGATTCTTTAACATTTTATGATCTTGTGTTTTACCTCATTTCAGTCAGGTGTTGTCAAGTTCATCATAATCTCAGCATGCTTCACAAATTTTAACATTATTTCTGAAGTACTATAAATTCTTTCTTTAATCCAGATCCTCTACCCGAACTCTAAGAATAATATATAGCAAACTTTCAAGCATTCAGTAACTATATGTTATTTAGTGAATTGGAGAAAGAAATGGCAACCCATTCCACTGTTCTTGCCTGGAGAATCTCAGGGATGGGGGAGCCTGATGGGCTGCCATCCATGGGGTCGCACAGAGTTGGACACGACTGAAGTGACTTAGCAGCATTCAGTGAGTTATTTTTTATTTCTACATTGTTTACTTCAAATAAATGCTGGATTCAGCAAGTAAACAGAGAACAATAAAAGTCTATAAAATGTAATATTAAAATTAAACAAAAATCCCATAGTGAGTGACAGCTGAAGGATAATATTGGATTATATTACACTAAGGCTGGCAGTAGTCAAGGAAATCATCTTTCAGCTTTAATATTCAAATGACAAAGCAAGAGCTACACATGCCTCATAGCTATAACTATTTTATACTGACACCATTAATCCACATCAAACATTTTGGCATTATAAAACTTTTTACCAAATGAAATATTACTGTCATTTGATTCAATTGATTTTTTAGTTTTTGTCCTCCTTCTTCATCTTTTTTCACCCAAAATTATATTGGTAAAATACTTGTCTGATGTATGAAATACTGTATTCTTTAAGTGCTTTCATCAAAATACTGGCATTCCTTCAATGTTAAGCATGTAAAACATTAATACATGCTCTGCCATTAGATAACTAAGTTAGGGAGACACTGCCTGTTGAAATCAATGCTTGAATATTTACAAGTGTCATTGGCATATTAAAAAGTTAGAGTAGGGCTACATTAAAGAGTAATAAATGTTTAACTCTGTTAAATTTGGTAGTTATCAAGCTTTTTGGACTAGATGATTTTGCATATTGTAGAACTAGTCAGGAATGTGTATACTTGGTTGTATTAGAGAAGTGGTTATAGAGGGATTCACTGACAATATCTAAGGTGAGGGGTAAAGAAAAATTAGCTAAGCAAATGCAGGCCGAGCTAAAAACTGTCATGGTAGTAAAAATATTTAACCAGCTGTCTGCACAACTTTACTGGCACTGACCACTCAGAGGATACTTATGATGTAAAACGACCAGAATCTAGAAATGAATCATAGAAATCTTCCTGTCTTGGCATTAACCCTTTTCTTCTTGGGTCATGAGCTTTCTGAAGTGCTAGGGAAGATGTCAAAGTAGCTCAGGCAGCAGAAAGTGGGAAGCCTAGCATCTCAGAAGATGGGTGTTTAGCAAGCAGCATAAAAATTTGAATATTCTAACAAAAGTGCCAGTTTGTGGCTGAATTACACTCCTGGATGACTGACCTTTCCCTAAAGGACAAATCTGAGAAAAGGCAGAGGTCAGAGGAGATATGTTGTCTTTTTAGTAAGTTTTTATTAAATTAAACAACTTGAACTTTTTCATCTTGTAAATGTTCAATAAGAAATCCCCTTAATAAGGCAGAGGTAAAGGATATGACCAGTCAATATATTTGGATTCTGGTGTAAGAAAATTGGTTCGGATTTTATCAGGTGTCACCCTTGGAGATTCTTTCTTCTCTAAGTTGATAGCTAAAGACTAAGCAGATTGCATGTATCTGGGATACAAAGCTAGAATTCTTAATTTGGGTTTCTCCATAAACTAATGCTAAGACAGATTTCCAGCAATAGCAGTTTTAGGGATAGATACAGGGAATCATGCAGGAAGTGAGGCAGGGTTGCAGAGAGTGAGGCAGGGTTACAGGAAAGAGAAGGGAGTGGAAGAGTGTGTTATAAGTCAGTCACCACAATAGCAACTGCATCTTAATTCTTCTTAGCATCTGACTCAGAATTATCTCTCTCAAGGGATGAGGGCTCCATGTTATTTATTTATACATCATCTTCTTGGGGTCATTAATTGAGGACTATCTCAGGGGAAAAGAGTAGTGTTAATTCACTGGTATACTTCTTGTCCTCTTGAGTATAGGC
Organism: Neotragus moschatus; assembly: GCA_006410615.1. Classification (NCBI taxonomy): domain Eukaryota; kingdom Metazoa; phylum Chordata; class Mammalia; order Artiodactyla; family Bovidae; genus Neotragus; species Neotragus moschatus. The sequence continues at coordinate 389,568 of SJYA01002999.1, read as the reverse complement.
AGGTCTTTTTACCAAGGAGCTGGAAGCAAAAAGAGTGCGCAGATCCTGGCAATGAAAGGGCACATGCATATGGGTGGCCAAGGAAATTTTCTATTTTTTTAGGGCTATTGGTTGGGTTGGTCTATGGTGAATATGCTGGGAAGGATTGAAGGCAGGAGGAGAAAGGGATGATGGAAAATGAGGTGGTTCGATGGCATCATTGACTCAATGGACTTGAGTTTGAGTAAGCTCCAGGGAGTTGGTGATGGGCAGGGAAGACTGGTGTGCTGCAGTCCATGGGTTCTCAAAGAGTTGGATATGACTGAACGACTGAACTGAACTGATGGTGCATAACCTGTCTCAGTGGAAGAAACAAACAATGCGGCTTCTTAAAAAAAAAATTACCTAAAAGAAATGTGGTATATTCTAGTAAAGGAGAGTGAGCTAAACTCAAAACAAAGAACTCAAGATCATGGCAGGGAAAAGCTTCAGTGTATCTTATAATTAATTCAGATAGCTCTTCCATACCCATTCTCCTAACCCAGGCTTTGTATTGTGGACAACATGCCTGAGAATGGAAATAAAAGAAGTCCTTGGTGGTCCTTGCATAGAGTTGAGTCAATGAAGACTCACCACAGAATGGGCATAACATTTGTATGAATAAATGCAGAATGCCAATGTTCAACATCCATGCCACATATCAAAGTTTGTGAGCTACAAAATGTGTTCTTTCCACTTGAGTATGATGCTTGAATGAAAATCTGACACCATGGTTCTGGGATGTTTAATAATTCTAGGTTAGACATCCAAAGTGGTTAATTGATTACCCACTTAGCAGGAATTCACATACTTGAATTAAATTTTAGTTGAAACATAAAAGGTGAAAAATGACATAATCCAGAATCTTGAAATAACACTTAAAAACTACTAAAAGATATCCCATTATAAAAATGCATAAGATTTGGATATGCTCTCCTTGAAATAGGTAACATGATGATTAAAAATCATTAATATTAAGCTTAGTATGTATAGGAATGCAAACTAAAATCACAATGAGGTACCACTATTGAAACAACTAAGGGGCTAACACTAAAATTAATCACAATAGTACATCTTCTGAAGATGCACAAAACTAGAAACTTCCATGCACTGGGTAACAAGAACATTCTGGATGTGTCTAATAAAAACTTAGCTATAGCTAATTTCTCCAGCATACATTTTAAAAGGGCTAATTTTTTAAGTTTCAAAAGTACCTTATTTTGGACAATAAATTATACAGATAAATTATCTCATCTGTTGAATAGAGTGGGAATTGGTACAACTGTATTTAAAAAGTTCTGCATTTTATATTTACACTGGTAATGCATAACCTATCCTCTCCCTTCCCTTGACCTTTCCTTTATTTTTCTTCTTGGATTTTTTTCCCCCAAAAGCCCTTAAGGGAGATCAAGGAATCTGCTGCAATGACAGGACTCTGGCCAATAGTGGGGAGTAAGATCCCAAGCAGGGAGAGGAGGGTGCTCTACTGTCAAGAACTGAAGCCTGAAAGGGTAGGATTTCCATTTGTGGGCTGTACTAGTGTGGGGTGTTGGAATCTGAGTGGGGTGGTGAAGGCATTTGGAAGGGTGGAGAGAATTATTACTAGTAGTAGATTGGTTTTAACAGAGAGGTGTAATCATAACATCACTAGGTTATGAAGAATAATTGGAGCAAGTTTTCTCACTGTTGGAGAAGGGATTTTAAAATGGAAAGGGAAAAAAATAGAATAAACCCTAAGAACTGGATTAAAATTGGAGAAAAAGATCATGGTTTAAAAATCTGGAGATAGTTTAAGTGTTCATCAAATGTTGAATGGATAAATAAATTATGTTACAGAATGGAATACTACACTGCAATAAAGATAACTGATCTTCAGCTGCATGCAACAATGTTACTAAATCTCATGAATATCTTCAAATTATACCAGACACAAAAGAATACATACTTGTGATGCTATGTATGTCATATTAAAAGCCCAGCAAAAATAGTGTTTAGGAATACATATGCTGCTGATAAAAATATTTCAAAACTTGGAATGAATTAAAATCAAGTTCAGAATAGTGACTACTTCAGAGGGATGAGGCAGTGATTGGAGGAACAGACTAGGAGGGCTTTCTGGATTTCTGACAATCTCCTAACCTGGGTGAAGACTCCATGGGTGTTTGCATTATGGTAAATCATTGAATTATACGATCTTGTTTTAGGTACTAGTTTTATATGGGAGAGTTGGACTATAAAGAAAGCTGAGCACTGAAGAATTGATGCTTTTGAACTGTGATGCTGGAGAATACTCTTGAGAGTCCCTTAGACTGCAAGTAATTCCAACCAATCCATCCTAAAGGAAATCAGTCCTGAATATTCATTGGAAGGACTGATGCTGAAGCAGAAACTCCGATACTTTGGCCACCTGATACAAAGAACTGACTCATTTGAAAAAACTCGGATGCTGGGAAAGATTGAAGGTGAGAGGGGAAGGGGACGGGGACGACAGAGAATGAAATGGAGGGATGGCATCACCAACTCAATGGACATGAATTTAAGTAAGTTCTGGCAGTTGGTCATGGACAGGGTGCTGGTGTGCTGCAGTGTATGGGGTTGCATAGAGTTGGACATGACTGAGTGAATGAACTGACTGAATTGACTAACTAGCTTTATATAAAGTGTATCTTACAGTCAAAATAAAGATAATATGACTGTGAAAATGGAGTAAATGGCTACATTAAACAATGTAGTCATTTTAGCCTTGACTAAGGTTTTATGGTTTTCATAAATTTTAACTCATTTATAGGAGAAGGCAAAGGCATCCCACTCCAGTACTTTTGCCTGGAAAATCCCATGGGCGGAGGAGCCTGGTAGGCTGCAGTCCATATCTCTTTGAGCATCCCCCCTTTTTTTTGGTGGTGGTGGGGGGAAGGCAAGAATACTGGAGTAGGTTGCCATTCCCTTCTCCAGGAGATCTTCCCGATGCAGGAATTGAACCCAGTCTCCTGCACTGTAGGCAGATGCTTTACCATCTGAGCCATCACAAGCTAGAATCAAGATTGCTGGGAGAAATATCAATAACCTCAGGTATGCAGATGACACCACTCTTATGGCAGCAAGTGAAGAGGAACTAAAAAGCCTCTTGATGAAAGTGAAAGTGGAGAGTGAAAAAGTTGGCTTAAAGCTCAACATTCATAAAATGAAGATCATGGCATCCGGTCTCATCACTTCATGGGAAATAGATGGTGAAACAGTGGAAACAGTGTCAGACTTCAGTTTTTGGGCTCCAAAATCACTGCGGACGGTGATTGCAGCCATGAAATTAAAAGACGCTTACTCTTTGGGAGAAAAGTTATGACNCATAAAATGAAGATCATGGCATCCGGTTTCATCACTTCATGGGAAATAGATGGGGAAACAGTGGAAACAGTGTCAGACTTCAGTTTTTGGGCTCCAAAATCACTGCGGACGGTGATTGCAGCCATGAAATTAAAAGACGCTTACTCTTTGGGAGAAAAGTTATGACCAACCTAGGTAGCATATTCAAAAGCAGAGACATTACTTTGCCAACAAAGGTCCGACTAGTCAAAGCTATGGATTTCCCAGTAGTCATGTACGGGTGTGAGAGTTGGACTGTGAAGAAAGATGAGCTCTGAGGAATTGATGATTTTGAACTGTTGTGTTGGAGAAGATTCTTGAGAGTCCCTTAGACTGCAAGGAGATTCAACCAGTCCATCCTGAAGGATATCAGCCCTGGGATTTCTTTGGAAGGGATTATGCTAAAGCTGAAACTCCAGTAATTTGATCACCTCATGCGAAGTGTTGAGTCATTGGAAATGACTCTGTTGCTGGCAGGAATTGGGGGCAGGAGAAGAAGGGGACGGCAGAGGATGAGATGGCTGGATGGCATGACTGATTCAATGGACGTGAGTCTGAGTGAACTCCAGGAGTCAGTGATGGACAGGGAGGCCTGGTGTGGTGCAATTCATGGGGTTGCAAAGAGTCAGACACAACTGAGCGACTGAACTGAACTGAACTGATGGAGCATTTTGAATGAGCTCTTATCAGTTAATGTCCCCTGGAGTAGAAGTTATCTGGTGTTCTCAGGTTTTGGATTTAAGCCTCCTGCCTCTTGTTTTCAGTCTTATTCTTACAGTAGCCTCAAGACTTCTCCATCCATATAGCACTGATGAATAAAACATCTGTGTTAATGGAGAAAAGATTCGCCGCAGAGAGGGACACCCAGAAAGGTTCGATGAGTTACATGGAGACGAGAAGAGGGTGGAAGAAGATAGAGATGACCAGGAGGCGAAGATGGGGAATCGAAAGGGAAGAGAGTGACCTAGCCAGTAATAAAATCCCTATATGCTCTCCACAGCCTGGAACACTCAGAGAGTTTCACAGAGTTACATAGAGAAGAGAAGTGGAATGATGGAGATAGAAGTGACCAGGAGAAGGGGGGTGGTCAAAAGGAGAGAGACAGATCTAGGCAGTAATCAGTTCCCTAAGTGTTCTCCATAGCCTGGAATACCCAAAGAGATTCACAAAGTTGTGTAGAGAAGAGAAGGGGGAGGGGGAGATAGAGGTGACCTAGAGGAGAAAAAGGAGAGTCAAAAGGAGGGGAAGGCAATAGAGACAGTAATCACACTCCTAAGTAAAAATAGGTACTGCAGATTGGATTCTTAAAGGTACCAAATTGATAACAAATATCTAAAAGATCTAGAGTAGAGGTTATACTCTCAAAAATACAATATTAAAAAAACAAAATGAAATCACAAAAATTATACAAAATTATATATGAAATTTGCTTTAAAAATAGGATATTTCTTTTGCAAGGTAATAGTAGTTTATAAAAATGACAATTAAAGGAGTAGTAAAGGACTTAAAAGTTCAAAAAAAATTTAAAAATTAAAAAAGTGATAATAGTAAAAATATATCTAGGAATTTCTCTGGAGCTGTTGAAGGTAGCATGGGGTCAATTCAGTTTCAGATATTCCCTTGTACCAGCTTATATTTCTTAGTGTCTATAGGTCCCTTCTGGAGAAGGCAATGGCAACCTACTTCAGTACTCTTGCCTGGACAATCACATGGATGGAGGAGCCTGGTAGGCTGCAGTCCATTGGGTCGCTAAGTGTGGGGCACGACTGAGTGACTTTACTTTCACTTTTCACTCTCATGCATTGGAGAAGGAAATGGCTCCAGTATTCTTGCCTGGAGAATTCCAGGTAGAGAAGAGCCTAGTTGGCTGCCATCTATGGGGTCTCACAGAGTCGGACACTACTGAAGTGACTTAGCAGCAGCAGCAGCTTCAGCATAGGTCCCTTCCAATGTAGTCAGTGCTAACTACAGGGTTTTAATCTGTTGCACCTGCCACTTCCAAAGTGGTTCCCTCTGTTTATTTTGGCTTCTTCTTTTTGCAAGAATCTTCAGTGTCTGATTTTCACCCTGATACAAGGGGACGAAGGGGGTCACTTATTTAGGCTCACTTGTTCAATTGTGCTGTGGGGAGGAAGGAACACTGCAAACAAAGATCACTGGCATGTGTGGGGAGTGCTCGCATTGTCTTAGCCATATTGGGTTTGCTCCCCCTATAAGCATGTGTACTTTCCCTTTCTGCACTGCTCAGGCTCCAGTTTGCTCTGCAGGGGAATTGTCTAAAGCGGGCCCTGGGTTGTGTGCACGTCCCAGATCTAAGCCACTCAGGTGCAGGTTCTCAGGTACTCCACAAAGGTGCACACTCAGTTGGGCCTGCTTTTTGTGCCCTTCCCAGGTCCGAGTAGCTCAGGTGACCAGGTTTTAGGCAAGCGCACTCTCCTCAGGTGGGGTGGTGCGTCTTATCACCTCTGCTGTCCCAGCAGCAGGAACATTGTCTCAGGTGTGTGTGTGTCTTCTCTGGGGAGCTGATCTCTGGATGCGACCCTCCTGGTGGATGTCAACTGTCCAGGATCCCAGGAAGACTTGCTTCCAGGATCCCAGAAAGACTTGCTCCCAGGATCCAGGAAGCAACTGGGAGCCTGCTCGAAGTTTGATAGAGGATGCCATTTCTAGGGCCGAGATTGCCCCTTTCCAGCTCTGCCTCTTTCTTTGTTGCCTGCCTGCTTCTCTTCCTCTGGTGGCGGATGGGCCAGTCACAGCTCCTAGCTCTCCTCTGGTATTCACTCAGTCCTTTGTTCTGTGAGCAGGCTTGGCAGTGCCTTAGGTTAGAGCTTTTCACAGGAAAGTTCTCTCTCTTTTTTCTCTCTCAGGGCGTTCAGGCCTGGTTCCTACCCTAAGCAATGTAGCCCATGCCTCCGTGTTCAGCCCCCACTTGTGAGCATCTGGGCTACTTCTCTTCTGGGAGTTGTCATTAGGCATGTAATCTGTTGGTTTTATTTATCTATTTTTCCTCCTGGTTATGTTGTCCTCTGAGATTCCAAAACTCCCCACAGACACGACAGTGAGAGGGTTTCCTGGTGTTTGGAAACTTCTCCTCTTTTACAACTCCCTCCCCAGGATGGTTCTCCATCCTAACTCTTTTGTCTTTCTTTGTATCTTTTATATTTTGTCCTACATCCTTGTGAAGACAATGGCCTGCCTTTCTGGGTGCCTTGTGTCCTCTGCCAGCATTCAGAAGTTGTTTTGTGGAATTTGTTCAGCATTCAAATGATCTTTTGACGAATTTGTGGGGGAGAAAGTGGTCTCCCCATCCTATTTCTCTGCCATCTTAGGACTGCCCCTCCCAAGTTATCCCATAAGATCTTACAGAAAAGCCCAAAGCAACTTTCTGGCCAAACACAATATTTGTATACAATGTTATACAAATGCATAACCATATTAGAATTAAACTGAAAAATTTACCTTTGGTATTATGTTTATCAAATAACTGTTTTACCTTTCTTAGACTAGTTTTCTTTTCTTTTCTTCTTTATCTTTATACATAATCAACCTGAAATGAATATGAGGGGGGAAATCAAAACAAGGAAACATGCTCTAGAAAATATATGTCAATATTATTCAATAGAAAAAGTCCTTGATTGTACCCAAATAGTAAGAGATACTATAACTGATTTAAATTTTCCCTCTGGCCCTCAAAGAATCAATAAGAAAATTCTAAAACATAACTATATGTGTATTAAGACCAGTGACAATGTTGATCAACATGACACTTACATTGTATTATCAGCACAAAATTACTACAAGTTAAAGTAACAAGGAGGGCTTCCCTGGTGGCTCAGAGGTTAAAGCATCTGCCTGCAATGCGGGAGACCTGGGTTCAATCCCTGGGTCAGGAAGATCCCCTGAAGAAGGAAATGACAACCCACTCCAGTATTATTGCCTGGAGAATCCCATGTGTGGAGGAGCCTGGTGGGCTACAGTCCATGGGGTCGCAAAGAGTTGGACATGACTGAGCGACTTCATTTCACTTTCACAAAGTAACAAGGATATCATTAAATTGTAACAAAATGCATTTGTATTAGGAATATATCTTGAAAGTTTCTTAAAAGTATTATTTCACTGAGTAAATAAACTAAATTATTTCATTTGTACAAAAAGAGACTAAACTTTGAATGTGAAAATGCTCATTACAATGAACATGATCTTTTCACATTCAAAATTTTCTCTCTTTTTATGGATAAATGAGGACTTATTTCAGATGTTTCCAAAGCATGAATTTGAGTTTTCTAGTTCTTATCATGTTGGATATACAATGTAACTCTATTGTAATCAATTATAAAACTGGAAAAACAATTTTTTAGCATTGGACACCATTGGACAACATAGGACTGTGGTCTTTTCAAAAGGGAAACAAATGAAGTGACCTCTACATATATCCAGGCTCTTTGCATGGGGGCACATTTGAAACCACAGTAGAATATTAAAGCTTGTTAGTAGTCTTGCTGGGTGGAGGAAACAGGGTAGAGCTCCTGGCAGCTGAAGTTGATGGAATTTATGAGTGGCTAACAGAGATCTGTACAGAAAATGAGCCACATAAGTTTTTACAGAGGGTTCTTTGAGTCTTTGGCCAAATACTAAGCTTCACATACCCAATACAAGGTTCTGCTAATCATTGAAGGAAGTGCTTGGGAACACTGAGTGTAATGGGGATGCTGATGGTCATGTATTATTGGAAGATATTAGAATTCTGGCCTACCAGAATGGAGACCATAGAAAGAAAGTTTCAAAAATTCCATTAAAACCCCAGGAAACCCACTTCTAGGGAACAGGGCTATTTATCCTGAGAGTATGAGTTACTAAAGACCCATCCAGTCAAAGCTTAAAAACGAAGGATTAAATGCTTTCCAGAAATAAATTTCATAATTACTAGTAAAAACAGCAAAATTTAAATTCTCAAAACATAGCAACTACACTGTCCAGCAAGCAAGAAGATATTCCTAGATATGAAGATTCAGGTAAACATGAATCACAACCAGGAGAACCAGTAAGAAAATATCAGTATTCCTGGATAAAGGTCAATAGGTAATATGTAAACCAAAGCACAGAATATTCAAAAATACCATTCAGACATGAATAGAGCTTCAGTGTCATGTTGAACAAAATCCACAGTCTAACAATCTGAGGCTTAAAGCAGAGAAGCGAAATGGGAATACAAATCATATTTGGAAAATTTTGATACAGATTGCAAAAGAATAATGACTTCCACACCAAAAATATATGACTAAGCACATGACAATAAAATTTTTGAAACAAAGAATTTTTAAAAATTTGAAGACAACTAGAGGAACCGTCTAGTCAAGGCTATGGTTTTTCCTGTGGTCATGTATGGATGTGAGAGTTGGACTGTGAAGAAGGNAGCCATGAAATTAAAAGACACTTACTCCTTTGAAGGAAAGTTATGACCAACCTAGATAGCATATTGAAAAGCAGAGACATTACTTTGCTGACTAAGGTCCGTCTAGTCAAGGCTATGGTTTTTCCTGTGGTCATGTATGGATGTGAGAGTTGGACTGTGAAGAAGGCTGAGCACTGAAGAATTGTTGCTTTTGAACTGTGGTGTTGGAGAAGACTCTTGAGAGTTCCTTGGACTGCAAGGAGATCCAACCAATCCATTCTGAAGGAGATCAGTCCTGGGATTTCTTTGGAAGGAATGGTACTGAAGCTGAAACTCCAGTACTTTGGCCACCTCATGCAAAGAGTTGACTCATTGGAAAAGACTCTGATGCTGCGAGGGATTGGGGGCAGGAGGAGAAGGGGATGACAGAGGATGAGATGGCTGGATGGCATCACGGACTCGATGGACATGAGTCTGAGTGAACTCCGTGGGTTGGTGATGGACAGGGAGGCCTGGTGTGCTGTAATTCATGAGGTCACAAAGAGTCGGACACGACTGAGCGACTGAACTAAACTGAATGTCGCTTGATGTGGATTTTTACCACTTAGAACCCAAAGAGCTGTGAGCTCACTGCCATCTCCTTAGATAGTTCATCTTTGACCACCCTAGATAATTTAGTGCCCTTTTGTCACTTGCCATTATCGATCTTGTTGCCTTACTTTATGTTTTAAGGCACTAAACACACTTTGAAATTACCTCTATAGAAAATGTCTGTTTTTCTGTTTGTTGCTCATTCTTCCTCCCTTCCCCTGCCTGCTACTAAAGTGTAAGTAATATGAGGTCAGAGTTTTTATCTGTTGTATTCATTAATTTTCCCAAGGTCTAGAACAGAGCCCAGCATGCAGTAGGTGCCTCTTAATAAATACTCACTGAATCACTCACTAACACTACACATAGGTGTAAAGACTAAGGAGTATAAATGGAAATGGAATCTGCAGGAGGAAATATCCATTTATTTTTCTGTCCTGGTTTTCCTAGCATTTCTATTACCTCACCCACTATTGTTAAATATTTCGCTTTTTTTCTCTCCTATATTTGTCCTTTGTTTAGAGTAACCTTACCTCTCAATCTCTACACCACTCCTTCCATCACCTAGCCCTGCCTCATACCTGCTTTTCTGTCCAAAAACTCAGTCCATATTTGGCTCCTATAAACACACACCACATTATTTAATTATTGAAACGGCTACATTTCCTTTTGGTTCTCTACCCAAGGAACCTCCCCCACCACAGTGCTTGAGTTCTCTATATGCGTGCCTGTGTTCAGTCACTTCAGTCACGTCTGATTCTTTGTGACACTACGGAGTGTGTCACAAAATCCCATGGAGCCCTCTTTCCATGGGATTTTTCCAGGTAAGAACACTGGAGTGGGTTGCCATTCCCTCCTCCAGAGGATCTTCCCAACCCAGAATTCAAAACTGCATCTCCTGCATGGTAGGCAGGTTCTTTACTACCGAGCCACTGGGGAAGCCTGAATTCCTTATGACCTGCCTGAATAATTTCTTTTTTTCTTTGGGGAGAAGTTGGTTAAGTAGATCTACTTTCTTAAATGATAGAAAACTGTGTTCTCTTTAAAGCATCTGTGAATAGGTTAATGTCAGCTCTCCTGTACAATATCCATGATGTAGACAAAAACTGGAATTGGTATCAAAAATTCAGAGATGAGAAAACCAGGATAAAGAAATGCTGATGGCTCTAAGGCTGCAAAAGTGGCAACGGTAAACTTGGACTTCAATCCAGTATTTTTCTTCTTGGTAACATGAGACGTTAGAGAAGGCTGTCAACTGGGATGAGAATCAAATCATAGAGTGCTGGTAAATCAGGAGAGTCTAGGCCACAAACTCAACTGTAACCATTTTCCTAACTTACTAGGGACAAAGCAAACTACTTTATAATATATGCACTATGCTGCTGCTGCTAAGTCGCTTCAGTCGTGTCCGACTCTGTGCGGCCCCATAGACGGCAGCCCACCAGGCTCCCCTGTCCCTGGGATTCTCCAGGCAAGAATACTGGAGTGGGTTGCCATTTCCTTCTCCAATATGCACTATACAGACTATCAAATTTTGCTAGCAGGAAAAAAAACAATCCCCAAACTGAAAGCCTCCATTTGAAATTTCTTATGATACCGTTCACCAAACCCCAACCACAGAGGGATAGAAAAATATCACTTTTGAATAAGTTGCATTTTCCCTGTGTTAAGTAAAATCCAATACATCATAGGCCCAGTGACATTTTAAGAGTTTCAAGTCTGTAGTGGCTGTCATGGCATGAATCATTCAAATGGAGGCCACCATCCTAAGCAATGACTCAGAATAAATAGCTCAAAGAGAGAAAAACATATTCTCTTTACTTGGAGCCATCCTTCAAGTGAAATGAACTTACCCAAGCCACGACTACCTTTCAGAAGGCTGGATGCTTCTATTGTGTCCGCAACAGAGCATATTCTTAAGGTGAACTCAAATGAACAGTGGAGACCTCTGAAGGTCAGTTCTCTCTCCATCACTAATGAAGTGTGGCCCCAGGCAGGTCTTTCCAGTTTTCCTTGCCTCAGTTTCTTCATTTGTAAAATGAGAGAGCTAGACCACATAGACTTAGAGGTCCTCTTGGTTCTAAGAATTGCTCATTTCAGGTTATCTTACTCTAGTCCTGGAGGTATTACTGATTCCAGGTATTGTCTTACCCACCAAGAGAAGCTAATGTACTGAGTAAGGAGGCAGGTGCTGAGGCATTGTTCCTGGTTCAACTACTACTGTGACCAAAAGAGGTAGAAGATACAGTTATCACTTGCGTGGCAAATATTTTAATTTGCACCAGGATGTTTCTGAACCCTAGAGGGAGTCAGAGGTTTATATTTACCTAGTATCTGACCAAGAAACCTGCTTTGTTATGGCAGAGGAAAACACAGTAGCTAATAGTTCTGTTGTACTTTTGTGTGCTTTGCTATGATGATTCCCAGATTTTGCCATTACCCTTTACTTCAAGGAATTCAGAGAGAATATAACTGCTTATCTGTGTCAGGAATGTGATGGAGCAGCCACTAGTCTGAGGGATGGGGTTGGTCTCTTACTGCCAGAAGGATGATAGATTGGATGATGTACAGCAGGGAATTTCTTTACCAGCTGGATTACCAGGGAAGCCCAGATTGGATGATAGCAGAGGATTTTTGTTTAGTCCAGGCGCTTGGGTATGTTTAAAGCACTGTTTTGCTTAGACCAATGTAGCTCCTTGATGGAAGCTTTCATTTATTGATGGTTAACTTTTTCCTTAAGATTAAATGTTTCTGAAAGAGACACATGTACCCCAATGTTCATTGCAGCACTGTTTATAATAGCCATGACATGGAAGCAACCTAGATGTCCATCAGCAGATGAATGGATAAGAAAGCTGTGGTACATATACACAATGGAGTATTACTCAGCCATTAAAAAGAATACACTTGAATCAGTTCTAATGAGGTGGATGAAACTGGAGCCAATTAGACAGAGTGAAGTAAGCCAGAAAGAAAAACACCAATACAGTATACTAACACATATATATGAAATTTAGAAAGATGGTAACGATAACCCTGTATGTGAGACAGAAAAAGAGACACAAATGTATAGAACAGTCTTGACTCTGTGGGAGAGGGAGAGGATGGGATGATTTGGCAGAATGGTATTGAAACATGTATAATATCATATAAGAAATGAATCGCCAGTCTAGGTTCAATGCAGGATACAGGATGCTTGGGGCTGGTGCACTGGGATAACCCAGAGGGATGGTATGGGGAGGGAGGTAAGAGGGGGGTTCAGGAGTGGGAAATTATGTACACCTGTGGCAGATTCATGTTGATGTATGGTAAAACTAATACAGTATTGTAAAGTAAAAAAAAAATTTTTTTTAAAGTTAAAAAATTCCAATTTTTTTCAACCAATAACATTCAAATGCTTTAAAGAATTAAATTACTCTATTTTATTTACTTTAAAGAATTAAAATTTAAAGATTTAATTACTTTCATTTTAATTAGTTTCTTATCATCTGATAGCACATTGGGATGAACATTCTTTTATATAAAGCTGCTATGTTTTCAATATTGTGATTTAAGACAGATCTTAGTAGACAATGTAACATGCCATCTAATTATTATGGAGGAGGAAAACTACAGATTGTGTATCCTAAGATGAAAAAATGATTTTTCAGGGAAATAATATTTAATTAGTTCATATTTAATAACTTCACATAGCAAGTGACTTCACTCAGTGCTCATGGCACATGTTTCTCGTGAAAGAAATAGAAAATAACATACTTTTAAATTAGGCATTCCATGAATGATATTTTAAAATGGTGGAGCAGTCATTTGATTATGGAATATTCTGGGATAAGCAATTTTGGCCATTCTATTTAGAGTCTTCTGGAATATAGATTGCTTTTTAGTCTGTGAGGCTTAGGTAGAGGGATGCCGATATAAAGATGACTAAAAACCCAACTTTCTACCCACATATAGCTTGAATCCCCTCTCTGAATAGAGGTGAGAGGTATATATCTTTGTTAGGCTTCTCGAGTTTCACAAAAGAATGTCAACTGATCCACTAACTCAGCTTTATGTTAAAACATACCATTTTGAATTTAAGTGGCAAGAGCAAAGTGGCCAAGCCAGGTATTTGTCAAGGATTCAGTTCAGTTCAGTCGCTCAGTCATGTCTGACTCTTTGCGACCCCATGAATGGCAGCACGCCAGGCCTCCCTGTCCATCACCATCTCCCGGAGTTCACTCAGACTCATGCCCATCGAGTCAGTGATGCCATCCAGCCATCTCATCTTCTGTCGTCCCCTTCTCCTCCTGCCCCCAGTCCCTCCCAGCATCAGAGTCTTTTCCAATGAGTCAACTCTTCGCATGAGGTGGCCAAAGTACTGGAGTTTCAGCTTTAGCATCATTCCTTCCAAAGAAATCCCAGAGCCGATCTCCTTCAGAATGGACTGGTTGGATCTCCTTGCAGTCCAAGGGACTCTCAAGAGTCTTCTCCAACACCACAGTTCAAAAGCATCAATTCTTCGGTGCTCAGCCTTCTTCACAGCCCAACTCTCACATCCATACATGACCACTGGGAAAACCATAGCCTTGACTAGATGGACCTTAGTCGTCAAGGATTAAAAATCTGAATTCTCTTGTGCTGTATTCGAACTCTTAATCAAGAGAAAAATACTCATAGAGAAGGGCTCATAGGATAGACAGTCTATTAAGTTCTCCAAATGAATGCTTCTCAATTTCTCTTAACAAGGAAGATAATAGGACTTATTAAAAACAAGAACATAGCTATTTGTCACTTGGTACAGCACTTGTACAGACCAGGTGGGATGGACAGTGGCTGTTAAGGACTATATTGTATTGGTTCTGTCTTTGAAGATGGAGTTGGTTTCCCTACCACAAAGTCACGTGGAGCCACCATCGCCTCCATGGCAACAATTGTACTTCTAGTATCTATTGCCAGATACAGAATGAGAAGATAAGCCTCTATGAATTTGTGCCAAATTTAAGTATCTATATAATCATCTATATAGTCACGATAGTGTCTATACAGATCTGAACATGGTTCATATGTCAGTGAGTGAGACAATTATTTATGAAATAAATACATAGGCAATACTTCTGGAAACTTTACAAAAACTTCAAGTTTCCCCAGGAATTTGTTGTGCAGAAATTAGAAGTCATAAGTAACCTATGTAAATTATGCTTTGTAATCAACCTATGTAAATTATGTTTTGTAACACCAGATGAAAAACAAACAGAATCTATTGGAGGGTATTGAGTGTCTGGTTTGTCATATTACACAATGCCAGACCCCTTCAGTGAAATTTTTTGCTTTATTTATGAAAAATTATTGCTTTTTTCTTTTAATAGTTTATCTGTGGGAAGCAGAATCATATGATAGACTTAACTGTTAAGAAAAACTTAACTGTTAGGAAAATTTTGAGGCAAATATGCCACTTCCTCTAACTGGCAAATAGGACCTCATGAAAAGTGTTTTATAGCAACCTCATTTCTATCCTATTCCCTTGCTTTCTGTTCATCATCTACCTCTAATTTCTTATCTTGGTATATCTTATATATCTTTGAAAGATAAATCTTTTTTAGAATAGAGCTGGATATCCATAAACAAAATTAAATGGCTGCTGTCTATGGGGGTGGCAAGTTGACACAGCAAAAGGACAGAGGTATACATAAAAAAGGAGAGAGGCTGTTTCCTTTTGTAAGCTCTGTGAATATTGTGTTCTAAGTTTCTCTGCAAATCCTAGACGCTCTGGTTTCCCTTACAATGTGGGTAGGTGTGGTATAGCTGCAAAAATTACCAGAGTGAGAGGAGACTCTGGGCTTTCATTCTCAGCTTTCGTGTTAACTAGCAGTATTAGGCACTGGGGCACTGGTTCTTTTTTTGAAGTTAGTTTATATTGGAGTATAGTTGCTTTACAGTGTCGTGTTAGTTTCCAGTGTGCAGCATAATGAGTAAGCCACATATATCTCCTCCCTTATGGGTTTTCTTTCCATTCAGGTGACCACAGAGCATTAGGTAGAGTTCCCTCTGCAATACAGTATGTTGTCATTAGCTACTATTTTATATGCAGTATGAATAGTGTATATGTATCAATCGCAGCCTCCCAATTCGTCTCAATCCCTCTTCCCTCCTTGGTATCCATATTTGTTCTCTACTTCTGTGTCTCTATTTCTGCTTTGTAAATAAGATTATCTATACCATCTTTCTAGATTCCACATATATATGTTAATAAACAATGTTTTTCTCTTTCTGACTTGCTTTATTCTGTATGACACTCTCTAGGTCCATCCATGTCTCTACAAGTGCTGTATTTTCATTCCTTTTTATGGCTGGGTAATATTCCACTATATATATGTACTCCATATGCTTTATCCATTCCTCTGTTGATGGACATTTAGGTTACTTCCATGTCCTAGAAAAATCCTCAACAATATAGTTGCACACCATATCCAACAACACATCAAAAGGATTATAAACCTTGCTAGATGTTCATTGGACTGACTGATGTTGAAGATGAAACTCCAATACTTTGGCCACCTGTTGCAAAGAGCTGACTCATTTGAAAAGACCCTGATTCTGGGGAAGATTGAGGGCAGGAGCAAAAGGGGACGACAGGATGAGATGGCTGGTTAGCATTACCCACTCAACGGACATGGATTTGGGTGGACTCTGGGAGTTGGTGATGGACAGGGAGGCCTGGTGTGCTGCAGTTCATGGGGTTGCAAAGAGTAGGACACAACTGAGCGACTGAACTGAACTGAAACCTTGCACGATGAAGTGGGATTTATCCCAGGGGTGCAAGGATTCTTTAATATATACAAATTGATTCATGTGCTGCACCGTTTTAGCAAATTGAAGCATAAAAACCATATGATCATCTCAATAGGTGCAGAAAAAGCTTTTGACAAAATTAAATACCCATTTATGATGAAAAACTCTCCAGAAAGTGGGTAAAGGGGGGACCTACCTCAACATAATAAAGGCCATGTATAACAAGCCCACAGCAAGCATTATTTTCAATGGTGAAAAACTGAAAGTATTTCCTCTAAGATCAGGAATAAGACAAGGGTATGCACTCTTGCCACTAACTATTCAACATAGTCTTGGAAGCCCTAGCCATGGCAATCAGAGAAGAAAAAGGAAAAAAGTCCAAATTGGAAAAGAATGAAAACTGTTACTGTTTACAAATGAAATGATACTATACACAGAAAAGATGCTACCACAAAACTACTAAAGCTAATCAATGAGATTAGTAAAGTTGAAAAATTAATACACAGAAATCTCTAGCATACCTATACACAAACAATGAAAGATCAGAAAGGGAAATAAATGCGACAATCCCACTTACCATTGCAACAAAAAGAATAAACCTACTAAGGACATAGGAATAAACCTACCTAAGGTGGCGTTATTTCTTTTAAGAGTCACGTGTTCATCAGCTCGTAAATCAGAACTCAGTGCTCTCAGGTGTCCAAGGAACTCTAAGAAAAAGGCAGAGGTGGGTATGGCCCGTGACCCACCTGAGACATGCCAACCTTCCGGTACTCTGTGCCAGCTGAACAGTGGGGGTCAGATTTGCCCAGAGGCTGTCAGCTATTTTTTAACCTTTTTTTTTTTTTCCTTCTTATAATCCCTAGTCCCAGTGATTCTGCAGGGTCCCGCTTTTCGTGTCATTCTGTGGTGATAACTCCATTGTTCAGCACAGTCCACTTCTTTCAGGCTGGGCAAGTGTGAAGAATGAAATGACAGCTGGGGTGTGAGCTGAAGTGAGGGGATCGCAGGCAGGGAGACAGAAACCTTTTAAGAATTCAGTGACAGCCTCTGGCACCTGGTACCTGGGGCAGAGCTGCAGCTGGTTGGGGAATGGCAGCAGCTCACACACCGACCTGACGGGAGGGGCGGGCTCTCCGTGCTGAGCTTGACTTTGGGCTGACCATGAATCTAAGAAGCAGAATCACAAACAGTGACAGGCGATAATAAATAACCGTTTCCCAGCTTCCTTTTCTGCCCTCCCCTAGACCCTTAGGCATTCAGCCTACTTTCTGCTCCTTTTAACAGCTTTCTCATTATATTCCACCCATCACTCAAGTGCAGTTCAAATGCCAGTTCGTCCTCGAAGCCCTCCTGTCTCTGCAGCTGGAATTCTCCTCTATGCTCTGGGTTTGGTTTGGATTTTACTGAGTGCAGATTGCATTCTGCCGGGTGCTAGTGTTATGACAGTCTGTTTTCACCTGCTGGAATGTAAGCTGCTTTCTGTCTGTTTTTCTGTCTCCCTCTCGGTGCCTAGAACAGTGCCTTGTCAAAGCAGATGTCCAGGAAATAAGGTATGAAAGCCCAGAGTTTAGGCTCTGTGGCCAGAAACACAGACTCAGTCTGGGCTGCTGGATCCATTAGCTTTATGACTTTGGATGAATTAGTAACCTCTCCAGGCCTCAGATGGAGAAGGCAATGGCACCCCACTCCAGTACTCTTGCCTGGAAAATCCCACAGATGGAGGAGCCTGGTGGGCTGCAGTCCATGGGGTTGTGAAGGGTCGGACACGACTGAGTGACTTCACTTTCACTTTTCACTTTCATGCATTAGAGAAGGAAATGGCAACCCACTCCAGTGTTCTTGCCTGGAGAATTCCAGGGACGAGGGAGCCTGGTGGGCTGCCGTCTATGGGGTTGCACAGAGTCAGACACAACTGAAGCGACTTAGCAGCAGCAGCAGCAGCCAGGCCTCAGAATCCCATGGGCAGAGGAGACTGGCAGGCTATAGTCCATGGAGTTGCAAGAGTTGGACACAACTTAGTGACTAAACCACCACCACTACCAAACCTCAGTGTTTATCATTAGTTAAGTTTGTCTCCTTGCTTGTGTTTAGGATTATGCGGTTAATTAATGTACACTTCTCAGCATAATAATATCTGGTGTCTGGATAAATGTTCAAAAACAATGTTGCTACATGTTGCAGTCTATGCCCTCTGTAGCCACATTCCTTTTTTTCTTATCTGAAAATTGAATTTGTGTGTGTATGAAAAACAGGGCTCTGTGGATGATGGCTTTATGATGGACCACAAATGAATTGACAAATAAAAGGAAAACAAGGATTTGCCATCTTAGCCTTAGAGGAATAGGGGAAAAAGTGACTGATGTTGGAAAGCCGAAATTGCAAATGAATTATAAAGAGAAGGCCTGAGGGAAACAGAATAAATGTAATTAAGGGGAGCAGTTGGATCAGCCGTCCAGAATGCCAAATTTGTTAAACCAAAGAGGGAAAAGTCCAAAGTAAAGATGAGGCAAAAACTGAGAAAAATTCGAAGAGAAGGTCTCTTTGTGGAATCTGTCCTAGGGCTGGAGTGGAGGGGAACAGGGAGTTCTTCCAAAGGGATACCTGAGGGTTGAGCAACCATTTAAAGGCTGGAGGTGGTGCCTAGGACAGGAGCTCACACCAAGTTTTACCAGAAAAGCCCAGGCATTCTTAATGCTCAGGAAAGTGGGGTCCTGTCTTCTATGAGAGAGAGAGAACCTCAAACTGCAAAGTCTGGCTTACCTGTTAAAATATGCTGAGCTTAATTTGGTGACAGCTATGGACTAGAAATCTCCCACTTTCCCTAGAGTCAAGAATGTCAGTATTCTGTATAATTTTGCAAGTTGATCTTTATATCTAAAGTATCTGTGAAATAAGTGAACCAAGGTTGTATGTCACACTTCCCTGGTGGCTCAGACGTTAAAGGATTCGTCTGCAACGTGGGAGACCAGGTTCGATCCCTGGGTGGGGAAGATCCTCTTAAGAAGGGCATGGCACCCCACTCTAGTATTCTTACCTGGTGAATCCCCATGGACAGAGGAGTCTGGAGGGCTACACTCCATGATGTTGCAAAGGGTCGCACACGACCGAGTGACTAAGAACAGGACAGCACAAGGATGGAAGGACGGAAGGATTTGGACATTGGTTGATGTTTCATATGAAGTGAAATAATTAGAGGTTGTTTGCTGAGCATGGAATTAAGCTATCATGTTTCATTAATTCTAAGACATATATGATCGCATTTTAATATCCAAAATTATGCTTTGTAATGGATAATTGTATTGTGCTGGCCAGGTAACAGTAGAGATGTGGCTTGTTAAAATCTTCATATGCATAAAGTCAAAAGTATCAGCATCAAAACATGCAAAATGGGTCAGCACCTGGGAAAAAAATTTGGAGACAAATGTGATTAACTCTTTTAAGAAACATGAACTCGCCATGACATGATGGTACAGAGCATGGAAAAGAATCTCAGTGACTCTTCCTACCCAGAAAGTAATTAGGAGGATTCAGGTTTGTATTGTGAAGAAATCCCAAAGGGGGCTTTTATTTCATTTATATTTCAGTGTATGTGTATAGAAGATAAAAATGCCTCCATCAGTTTCTATCAGCTAAGACTCAACGAGAAGCTAATTTACACATGGAGTAAGGAAGCATAGGGATAGTGAGACATAGGGCTATGACCTGGGAATAATACAGCAAAGCCATTACCACCACAAAGCAAAGGGGGGGGGTGTGCTCCTAGAAGTCAGGGTCAGAGAGTTGTAAGACAGGGTCCAAGGGTGACTGTAAAAGGAGGAGGGATACAACCAGCCCAAGTGACCCTGCAGGGAGACAGTTGGGGGAATCAACACTCACTGCCACTGCCACCCCCCCACCCCCCATTCTCTTATTTCCTGGAGGGATTTGATCTCTGATCAAACAGAAGGCAGAGGTAAGACGATCCATTTATGTAAACTACCAGTTTTCAAGTTTTTTTTGTCTCAGAACTCCATTATACTCTTAAAAATTATCGAGGACCCCAAAGAACTTTCTGTTTATGCAGCCTATACCCATTGATACGTACCACATTAGAAATAAAAGCTAAGAAACTAAAAATAAATTGAATTAAAAAGTAATTAGTCTATTGCATGTTAATAAAGAAACATTTCAATGAAAAACAACTATGTGTTTCAAAAGCTAGTAAGTAGGTGGCATGGTTTTACATTTTGGAGAATTACTAGTGTTTGGCTTCATGCAGGATGACTGGATTTTCATATTGATTTTGGTTGAAGTGTGTGAAAAAAAAGCTTCATACCTACATGCAGTTAGAAAAGGAAGCATTTAAATATCTCTTCCAAAAATCATGTATATTCTCCTTTAATAATGCACCAAATCTTAACAAGTAGTTTCTTAAAGGTTAGTGCAATATGGAATCTGAAATTATACCAGTGAACTTTTGTGTACTTGGTGACATTAAAATCTATTGGTCTATATTGCACTTTGAATATACATTTTACCCAGGCATGATTGTGTAGTTTTATGCCTTGGTCATTTGGAAAATATTGGCTTAGTGAATTATGCAAATCTACTACATATTGACACACTTGAATATACAATATAAAAAAATCAGTTTTGTTAACAGTACCACCAATCTCATCAGAAAAATTTTTAAGCTTTGGGAAACTGTCAGTCTCACTGGAGCGAATATAAATTTTAAAAATTCTAATATTTGCTTAAAAGCTCAAATTTTATCATCGGCAACAAAAACAGTGGTTTCTCTCAAAATGACAGATTCACTTATGTTATTTTCGAGAAGATGCCTGCCAAAAGCCAATTCTGAATACCTATAGTTTATCTGTTAGTCTTATTTCCAAATGGTGCTCCATGAGCAAAGCAGATATTCAGCCTGCAGTTTAAACAATCCTGTCAACGCATTTCTTGGAAATAACCATCGTGCCTGGGTGTACAGTAGAAGAATGCTTTCTGCATACTCCTCTCTCATTACATGGAATATTAAAAAGATATGGATACAAAAGATATGAGTGAATGAAGTTAATACCGTTTTTGCTGTTTTGTCATGGGCATTCTTAAATGAAGCTGGCATTTCTTTAAGAACTGAGAGTGCTGAGTGAGTGGAGAGCACAGTGTGAATGTGAAAGTCACTCAGTTGTGTCCAACTCTTTGCAACCCCATGGGGTGTAGTCCGCCACGCTCCTCTGTCCATGGGATTCTCCAGGCAGGAATACTGGAGTGGGTTGTCACACCCTCCTCCAGGGGAACTTCCCGACCCAGGGATCGAACCCAGGTCTCCAGCATTGCCGGCAGATTCTTTACTGTCTGAGCTACCAGGGAAGCTGGAAGAACACACTGAATACCAGCAAGTGTGTGCCCTGCCTTGATTCCTGCTAAGGCAACAGCAGTTTTATCCACTTTTGCTTTTGCACCATTGGTTCAAATGGCAGCACAGTGAAAAAGACAAGTACTTAGTATTCTTATAGTTTTGACTTGTGTACCTCCTGAAAGAGTCTTGCAGAAACCCAGGGATTTGAGGACTGTACCTTGAGGACTGCTGAGGTGGCCCCTGCAGATCAGTCTTCTGGGTCAGAAGGCTGGATGGAGAAAGGTGGGGAGTAGATTTGAGGGTGGTGGACTTTGTTGCCATGTATACTGGCTGGTAGACAGCATCATAGATTTGCACCATTCCAGTGGAAAGCCCCTGGGGAGGAGTGTGCAGGGGTTCCTTACCCAGTTGGAGTGCTCTGGTTCCTTCTCCCTCACACAGCTGCTTAGAACCAGATCTGGGGCTGACAGGTCTCAGGAAAGCCCTAACACAAAGGCAGCTTGGGTCCCAGCAAAGCCACCTTGATTCCTGCAGGCACAGTGCCCTGGGCTCTAGTGATAGCCTAGAAGCAGGTCTGGAATGAACACATGGAGAAAGGGACATGACCTTGGGCTGCCTCTGGGTAGAATCTCAGAGGCAAGCACAGGTGGTCATTTCACTGTGACCACATAAGCATCACTTGCTTCCGCTTATCCTTCCTGGAGACAAAACAGACAATTAAGCACAAGGGATCCTTTATTGAACCCAACCAACAGGGATTCTACTCCAAAAATTGGAGAGCAGACCCCACCAATGACAGGGCTGTGACATCCATGGGGCAAAGCATAGGCCCTTCCCAACACCCAGTGCAGGCTCTGGACACCTCACCATCAGTCACATCCCCTATCAGGAGAAACAGTCAGCACACTCAGAGGAAAGATGTGGAAGGCATCCATACCAAAGATATTGGACTCACACAGTCTACACAGGGACAATCCTACATAATAACAACCCTTCAAGACCACAGTAGGTAACTGTTCTTCCTAAATTCATAGAGACAAAGTTAAGATGAAAAAGCAGAGAAACTACTTCCGATTAAAAGAACAAGAGAAATTCCCCCAAAGAGGAAGTAATGAAAATGACCTTGCCAGTCTACTAGACCCTGAGTTCAGAAGGGAGATAATAATCTTTCTTAATTCCTATAGTACTTTATTCATAGAAATTCAGAGCACTGCAACAAGGAACTAGAAACTATAAAACGGAGCCAATCAAAATTAGACAACTCAATTGCTGAGATAAAGTCCAACCTGGAAGCAGTGCACAGCAGACTAAATCATGCAGAAGAGCGAATTAACTGATCTGGAAGTTAGAATAATGTAAGTCACCCAATCAGAACAACAAACAAAGACAAATGAAAAAAAGCAACATGCGAGATCTATGAGATAATATAAAATGTGCCAATCTATGCATACATAATAGGGGTCTCAGAAGGAAGGGAGAGAGAAGGGGATTAAAAACTGATGTGAAGAAATTACGTCTGAAAATTTCCCACATCCAAAGAAGAATACAGTATCCTGGTATAGCCACCACAGAGGGTCCCAAACAAGATGTACCCAAACAGATCTACATCAAGACATATTAGACCATCTCTACATTTGAACATTCAAGTTGTCAACTTTCAAAGATGTCAGCATGTGTTTCATCAACATGGGGTGTGAGTGAAATTAAGCTTCCCCCCTCCACCTCCTATAGCTAACCATCCTTCAAGCTCTACCGGTTCCCACTTCTCCCTCCTCCAGTCAGTAACCCCTCTTTGCCTGTTCACTCGATGCCAGTGCCTATGTGCCAACTGTTGGACTGTGTTACTGAACTGTTTCAAGGTACTATACTGTAAGAATAAAAATGTCTTTATTTTTGTTTTTTATGTATTATTTGTGTGAAAAGTATTATAAACCTATCATAGTATAGTACTATAAAGCCAATCATGTTAGCTAGGTAACTAGGCTAACTTTGCTGGACTTAAACAAATTAGACTTACGAACATGGTTTCAGAACATAACTCATTCATGTGTGGGGGACTAACTGTATTTAAACTGGAAAAGTTAAAGATTCCAAGGGCAATAAGAGAGAAACAAAGTCAATTACAAGGGAATTCCCATAAGGCTATCAACTGAGTTCTTTGTAAAAACTTTGTAGGGCAGAAGGGGCCACATAAAATGTTCAAAGTCCTGAAATGGAAAAACCTGAAACTTAGGATATTCTTCTAGCAATATTATCATTTAAAATAGAAGACATAAAGAATTTCTCAGACAAGCAAAAACTAAAAGATGAATACTAAATCCTAAACCTAAGCTAAAAGAAATGTTGCAAGGTCTTCTCTAAATAAAAACTTTTTGCGGCAAAGGAACTCACCAACAAAATGAAAAGACAGCCTATGAAAAAATGTTTGCAAAGGGTGAGATAAACAAGGTGTTAGTTTACAAACTATACTAACTGTTCATACCATTCAATATAAAAGAAAAAAGAAAAAACCCAACCCCAAAAAAAAAAAAAAAAAGAGCAGAATGGGGTGGGGAGATAGGGATGGGCTCGGAATTTGGGGTTGTTAGAGTCAAACTATTAAACTATTCCATTTAGAATGGATTAACAGCAAAGTCCTACTATATAGTGCAAGGAACTGTATCCAGTTTTCTGGGATAAACCATAACGGAAAAGAATATTTTAAAAAATGTATATATCTGTATGACTGAGTCATTTAGCTGTAGAGCAGAGATTGGCACACTATTGTAGATCAGTCACACCTCAATTTAAAAAAGAAAGGAAACATGTGCAGAAGACCTAAATAGACATCTCTTGAAAGAAAACATGCAGATGACTAACAGGCACATTAAAAGATGCTCAACATCAATAATTATTAGAGAAATGCAAATCAAAACCGCAATGAAGTATCACTTCCTACCAGTCAGAATGGTTATCACCAAAATGTCTACAAATAATAAATGCTGGAGAGAGTGTGGGAGAAAAAGGAACACTCTCATACGGCTGATGGGAATGTAAAGTGGTGCAACCACTATGGAAAACAGTATGGAGTTTCCTTAACAATTAAAAAAAGTGCTACCAAATGATCTAGCAATCCCGCTTCTGGGCAGATATCTAGAAAAGATGAAAACTCTAATTTGAAAAGATACATGCACCCCAGTATTCATAGCAGCAGAATTCATAATTGCTAAGGCATGGAAACATCCCAACTGCCCATCAACAGACAACTGGTTTAAGAAGATGTGGTATATAACTGAATACTATTTAGCTATATGAAAGAATATAATACTGCCCTTGGCAGCAACACGGATGGACTTAGGGAATATTATGCTTAGTGAAATGTCAGAGAAAGACAAACATTGTATGATATCTGGAATCAAAAGAATAATACAAGGACTTTGCTGGTGGTTCAGTGGTTTAGACAGTGTTTCCACTGCAGGGGGTGCAGTTTAGGTCCCTGGCTAGGGAAGTAAGATCCCACCTGCCACGTGGCCAAATAAAGACATCTTAAACAAATAATAAAAAATAATACAAATGAATCTATATACAAAACAGAAATAGATTCACTGACATAGAAAACACAGTTATGGTTACCAAAGGGGAAAGGGTGTGGACAACAGATAAATTAGGACTTGGGGATTAACAGGTACAGAATGAAATAGATAAGCAAGAATTTACTGTATAGTACAGGGAACTACATTCGATCTTACAATAATCTATAACAGAAAATAATCTGAAAAAATATATAACCAAATCACTTTGCTGTATACCTGAAACTAATACAATATTTTTTAATCAACTATACTTCTGCTGCTGCTGCTGCTGCTAAGTCGCTTCAGTCGTGTCCAACTGTGTGCGACCCTGTAGATGACAGCCTATCAGGCTCCTCCGTCCCTGGGATTCTCCAGGCAAGAACACTGGAGTGGGTTGCCATTTCCTTCTCCAATGCATGAGAGTAATTAAAAAAAAACTCAAAAAGTGTGGCAGCATAGTGTAATTGTAGCTTGTTTTTTTTTTTTTTTAGCAATATATAAAATAAAATACATCTTTGAATTGACTCTTTAAATCTCACATCTATGAAGTATTGTAAGTGGAGAGAATCAAACGAATTACATGTTGGAGTGACCTGACATGTCTCTTTCCACATATCTGAGTATTTTAGAAACACTTGGTTTTCTAGTCTTCCATTGCTTATGAATCTCCTTTCTGAGAGACATACTTTATCTTCTACACTTACGCATGCACAAATGAATGGGTGAATGAATAAATATGAATGGCCTACAAGTCATTGTGCCTCCTTTAAAGGACTTTACCTGTCCACTCTGGTAGGATGATTTTGTACTTTAGTGTTCATAGGGCAGGTTTTGGTTTCTTTTTTTTTTTATGTCCAATTTCCTTTCACCCTGAAGAGGAAGAATCATTTTACCGTCACCCTTACTCCTTGCCCACTGTGCTGTGGGCATAATAAAGAAATGAGACTGATGGATACACTCTGCTCCGCCAGTCACTCTTCCGTGAATGCCCAGCCAGACTTTCTCCAGTCATGACTCAAGAAGAAAGTAGTGTTATCTGCAAACTGCAGTCGCTTGAGTTTACATTTGCAAGGGAAATTGTAACCTAGGAACAATCCTTTATTTCGAGGGGATTAGAGCTTCAGCTGATATTGGACTCTCTTATTTGTTTCTATAAATTTTTAACAGCTTGAAATGGCATTAAACTCTGCAGAGAGCACAATATAATGCCACTAATCCTGTTGACCTTACATTGCTTTACAGAGGCGAGAACTGCAATAAATCCTTTTATGTGTAAATCAGAAGAGATGTTAGCCATTTCTCTGCAAGGACATATCTTATTACTAGAGTTGGCTGAGATAAGTTAGAACTCAAGTCTTGTTCTCTTTGCTAGTCCACCAACTCTCTTCCTTCTCTCATTCCCCCTTCCCCAAATAATTGAACCTTTCTTATAGCTATCTATCATCCATTCATCTATCCATCACATGCAAAATCTCAGTGTCTGACTATTCTGCCATTTTAGGACACATTTCTGCAAAGCATTGTGACAAATGCTTTTTGAAGACGCACAGTTAAGACTTGATTTTTAGGATCTTGCTGTCTAGTGGGAGGGATAAGTCAAGTGCACAGGTAACAGAAGCTTAAGGTTGGATTTGGCAGGATATGGATTTGAGAGGATAGTGGTTAAGACTCAGCAGATGGAATCGATGCTTGTCTCTGTTACATGCATGTGTGCGCGCTAAGTTGCTCAGTGGTGTCCAACTCGTTGCAACCCTATAGGCTGTAGCCCTCTAGGCACCTTTGTTCATGGGATTCTCCAGGCAAGAATACTGGAATGGATTGCCCTGCCCTCCTCCAGGGGATCTACCTGACCCAGAGATTGAACCCATGTCTCTTACATCTCCTGCATTGGCAGGTGGGTTTTGTTTGTTTGTTTTTTTTTTACCACTAGTGCTACCTGGGAAGCCCTTCCTACCCATACTTCCCCAGGCAAATCCTTTGATGTTTGTGAACCTCGGGGTTCCTCATCTACAATGTCAACCACATAGGACTGTTGTGATGATTAAAAAAACATAACTATTTAGCACAATGCTATTTATTCCTATAAGTAATATTATAATCTATGCTCAAGAGGTATATAGTGTGTGTTAGCTGCTCAGTTGTGTCTGATTCTTTGCAAAATGGACTGTAGCCTGCCAGGATCCTCTGTCCATGGGATTTTTCAGGCAAGATTACTGAAGTGGGTAGCCATTTCCTTCTCCAGGGGATCTTTCTGATCCAGGGATCAAACCTGAATCTCCTGTATTGAAGGGAGATTCTTTACTGTCTGAGCCAGGGAAGTCCCATGTTAGTTGCTCAGCTGTGTCTGACTCTTTGTGAAGGCACGGACTAAGAAATAACCAATCTGACCCTTACGTTATTATCAATAGTCGATTCACCTAGCCACCAATAAAAACATATCAAATTTGGTTTTCCTTTTGTGTAGCTTTCAGAAATAAAGCTAGCCAAAAGGCCCCGAGCTGTCACCAGCATTATAGCAGTTTCTTTACACAGATGGTAAGGCTATCCCTGAGAAAAGATGCTCCTGGAATTGTCTTTCTTATGGTAGACATATGTTGCAGTAAACCACCTGTGCCGTTCAGTGAATCCCTACTCTTACAAGCAATGATATCCAGCTGTGTTACGGTCCCAGAGCTGGATTTGTCCAGAACAAGGATAATCATGTATGACATAGGTCACCGTATTTGTTCTGCTCGGTCCAGTACAAATCAGCCCCACTGCCTTCCACCAGCTTTAAGCTTGCAAGCCATGCTTGGTTTCTTCCCATATGCTATTATACTCACTTGCATCCCAGCACTTTCTATACTTGCAGCACCTTTGTCCCCATTCTGACACAGTCATCAGTGATTCATACATTTCTTGGGAAAGAAAGAACCAGTTTCTAGAACTTCAGAGGATCAGAGGAGATCAACCTATTTCAAGACTTTGGCAGTCTGGAATTCCCACTGGAAGAGAGGAACAATGGAGGAAAATGTAACAGCCTAGAATCAGAACCTCAGAGTGGCTTCTGGCCCCAGTTCTGATTTACTCTGTTGACTGAACAAATTACCAAGACTTTGGGGGCCTCAGGTGAATGTATTCACTACATAGTAAATGTATTATGTTAAATAATCTAAGCTTATTGCATTCACCAGTCCATCCATTTAATATTTATAAAGTACTTGATTCTGCACTGGGCAGAATACAAGACATTTCTGTTATATAAGATCTAGGCACATGCATACACTAACTCCATTACTCAGAATGTGATGGGAGCTGCAAATAAAGATATAAAATGGTGAGGGGCTGAGGCTGTTCTATGGTCGGTCTCTAAGCTACTTCTCAGTTCTAACCATAGGGCCAGATCTGTCATTGGTTTCTTCAAGTTCACAAACACATCTTGAAGCATCACCTCTCTGGGACCCTGTTGTTTCCTCTGGAAAATGAGGCAAATGAATTTAACAGCTATTTCAAAGAAATTTTTCCCCTCCCAGTGGGAAAGAGGGGGAAATCCTTGGGGATAAGTAATTCAGTGGCCACATACGTTTATCACATTTGTCTCTGAACTTCATTGTGAATTGGTCAGTGACAATATCCTTGTCATCTTTTGATATATAAGGAGACTGAGGCTCTTAGAGGCTTAAGCACTTACTAGAAGGAATACCAGGGTATGGGTGCTCAGTATAGGACTGTAAATGTAATGCACAGAGAAATAATTGCTGGGTTAATTCTCCAAACTAAAACTCAGTTTTGCCATCAATATTTTCTTCTCCTGATCTATAACACATCCAGTGGAGGAGATAATGTGTAGAGGAGCCACCCCACGTATGAGGCCAGGGGCAGCGGCCGGGAAGATCAACCCATGTCCAAGGAGCAGAGACTGCTCTGGCACAGGAAGGCCTAGAGGAGCTATCCTACGTTGAAGGTCAGGAAGGGCAGCGGTGAGGAGATACCCTTCATCCAAGGTAAGGAGCAGTGGCTGCGCTTTGCTGGAGNGAGGAGAAGGGGACGACAGAGGATGAGATGGCTGGATGGCATCACTGACTCGATGGGCGTGAGTCTGAGTGAACTCCGGGAGTTGGTGATGGACAGGGAGGCCTGGCGTGCTGCGATTCATGGGGTCGCAAAGAGTCAGACACGATTGAGTGACTGAACTGAACTGAACAGCAGTTTCTTGGTTAATCATCTTCATCTGGGTTTGTGCTTTTAGGATAAATTCAGCCAGACGATGTTTTTTCCTGCCAATAGGTGGCAGAGGAGGCAAATTTGTCTGATAATGGATATAGAAAATATCTGAAAGGAGGGAGCATGGATTGGGACCTCCTGTTTGGTCAACCTTCATTTAGCATGCACTCACATTGCAAAGCCCACTTCAATGCAGGTTTGAGCACTGTTTGCTTGTCTGCTAAGTCACTTCAGTTGTGTTTGCCTCTTTGTGACGCTATGGAGTGTAGCCTGCCAAACTCCTCTGTCCATGGGCTTCTCCAGGCAAGAATACTGGAGTGGGCTGCCACACTGTATCTTCCACTGACACATACCCTTATCCTTTTAACTACTTTTAGGCTCTTTTAACTAATTTGAAAAACATCTGTATATTTTTCTTGCTAAACTGAGATCTGGGAGGTCATGGCCATAAAAATTAGTCATCTTGATGCTACACTGCCAAATATAGTAATCATTTATTATTTGTTACAGAAATGAATTTATTACTAGAGAAATAGGTAACAAGGAAGGACTGGGTGTTTTCTAAATTGCATCACCTTCTTTTAGAGGATGGCTGAGGTGACCACAGAAAAATGAGGCATGACAGAAAGTATGGTAATACTTTGGCTTTTGTGACATGTTAGCCGTAACATATTTCAGAGCCATATCTTTATTCACCTATGATTCTGTTGCATGTGATTTAACATCTCTGAGCTTGTTTACTTATGTAAAATGTGTAAAATAATGCTTCAAAGACCTGTCACCAGCTTAAGTAACTAATAAGCAAATTTAAGTTATACATTTTAATATAATACACACATATAAAGAATGGTGACCACTATTATCTCTGTGACAAACCCTTTTCTCTTTGAAGTGACATTTGATATCTTTAGAGTCAGCAAAATTAGCAGACTATCAAAAGTTTATTCTTTTTCTTATGTCACCTGACTTTGCTACCAAGGAAGGAAAGGCAGTTTTGCAGCTTAAAAATGGTTGATTCACTGAAGGAAAAAAATATAGTTGCAATTCTGATTTGTGTATATGAGTTTTCTCTTATGAGCAATTTAGAAATGAATAGGGCTTATTTTATGTGGTGTCGATTTTTATGCTAAATTTAAAACGTATTTCTCTAAAGATCCTGAACTGATCCTAGGATCAGTTCCCTATCTGATCCTAGAGGCTTTTTTTTTTTTTTTTCTGGAATACTTATAAGTTAAAATGAAATTTGGTGGAGTATAATTAAACATATGACTTTAAGTATAAATTGAGGTCTGTGAAAGTTTGAAAACAAAGAACACTTCTGACAAGGAGAAAATGCTTGAAATTTGTGGTTTGGCAAGCTGCTTGTGGGCTTCCTGGTGGCTCAGACGGTAAAGAATCCACCTGCAAGTTGGGATACCTGGGTTTGATTCCCGGGTTGGGAAGATCGCTTGAAGGAGGGCATGGCAGCCCACTTCAGTGTTCTTGCCTGGGAAATCCCATGGAGAGAGGAGCCCGGTGGGCTACAGTCCATGGGGTCACAAAGAAGTTGGACATGACTAAGCATACTGCATGCACACGCCACACACACAAGCTGCTTGTAGACTGATTCAAAAACTGTCACTGGAAAATCAGAGGATGGACAGACAGTCTGAGTTAAGCTGGCTGTGTTACCCGTGGCTGTGAGGTCTCCTCCACTCAGCTCAAACCTGGGTCATAGTAGCTGCCTCTCTAGCTGGTGGGTTGGAATGCATGTGAGGAACAAATGACTCATCAAACATACAACCTGTGCATTCTAGGGCCACACACTAGATCCTACCATCATTGAAAGACCAAAAAACAATGCGAGGAAGTGATGCAATCTCCACATGCTGAATTCACCCTACTTCCTTAAAGTTATCTTTTTCTTGAGGCTAGGCAGCCTGCAAAGCCCAATGCTTTAAACAGATACTATAGTGTTATCATCCTCACCCCCTGTCTTAAGCTGTATCCGGAAGGATTTCTTCTGATTTATGTCTGTAGAATGAGATATTCTTTTCTAGTGCTTGGGAGCTTTCCATGGTGTCCTATGGATGCTTCGAAATGAAGGCTTTCCTTTTTTAATCCTTTCTTTTTCTTAGATAGAATTGCCTTTTGTAATTTTTTCTTTTTTGTTGTTAAAAAAAATTCAAAAGGAAAGGAGAAAAAGCAGCAGAAGGACTCTAGTTGGTGACTGCAGCCCAGCTGTTCCAGAAGACAGCTCCTGTAACTGGTTGTTAAAAGTACCATTGTCATCATTTCCCCCCCAGATTGAAATCGACTTCTCCTCGCAACATTTCCCTCTGGGGGCTAGGGAACTTAACCACTTAATTGATTAAAATGAAATAACTGTCTAAACATTTTCAAGTTCTGGCCTCAAAGAGAAACAAGTGTTTTGAAGCATCTCTCTCCTGAACCAAAATCTCGGTTCAGTGCCTCAGCACTGGTGTTTGAATGCTAAATCATTCAAGATCTGTTCTCAATATACGTTTTTCTTACTGAGAAATCTCACATGTGATTTAGCATAAATTATAGCCTACTGTGAGGATCATCCTTAAGTGAAATACTCTCAGTTGAGTTAAAATGTCATTAATTGATTGGGGAAATCTGAAAAAGATCATGTGACGGCCATGTGTAACTACTCAAGAAAAAAAAGAAACAAAAAAAGGTTTCTAAGGAAATGAACTTTATTCTCAACTGCTGAATGTCCCAGATCTCTACAGTGGTCACTGGAATATTGCGGTGATATGAGCGACACAAGTTAGGGTGAGAAAATAATGACCATGAATACAAATAACCAGACTATGTGTATGAGCAAGCTCAGACTCTGCTGACACAAATGTTCTGTAGGAAAATTTGAGACTACTTTGAGAAAATTTAAAGATGTGCCCATTCCTTGGCTCCTCAATTCCATTTCTAAAAATGCATCCTAATGGAATTTAGGATGTGTGCAAAGATGTTCATTGTAAAATTATGATAGAGATTGGGAACAACTGAGCCAGTCAACGAAAGGATAGTTACAATGCTGGTTAAATAAATCATGGTATAAATTCCTACAGTGCTATTCCATTCAGCTTGAAATGAAGCAAATGGAAACAGGTTAAAAAAGTATACATGCAGGAAACAAAGATCTGCGCATCACAATGAAGATCCGGCATAGCCAAATAAATAGAAAAATAATTTTGAAAAGTATGTGGATATAATTCCTTTTTTTTTTTTTAACAACTAAAGCTTATGAAAAAAAATCCAGAAAATATATTTTAAAAGCTTACTAATATGGTTATATAATAAGTCATGGGGTTACAGATTCTTTTTTCTTTTTAATCTTTGTGTTTCTTGGTATTCTCTACTTTTTCTACAATGAACATGTATTGTGTGTTTGATAATATTGCAATACTAGCCCACACTTCTTGACTTTGAGATGGCTCAGAGTCTCCCAGTTCACTTCAAATTAGCCACAGTAACCATTCTGGGCAAAACACTATTTAGAACACGGAATCTCTTTAGAATCTAAAGATTTTACAGTTGTAACATCTTAACACTTTATTTATCTTTTTTATATGGCTTAAATATATACTTCCTCAAAATATGATATTATACATGTTAATGTTTTAAATTAGTATATTTTATACCTAAAAATGTGTTGGAATAGTTCTTGTGATAATTGTTTATGCAATGGGGAACATCCAGGGCTTGCAATCGCTTCCTCAGAAAGTGGATTTGTCATGGATTTGAATCACTTTAGAAAGGATACTAGATAGTGATCTTCAAAATTCTCTGAAGAATGTAGTGAAACAGAGAACCAAATTACAGTCAGGAAGAAAAAGAAAGGGCACTCCTGTAAGGAGAAAGTCCCTCCATCTTCATTCCTATACAGGTATCCCTAAGAACTACAAAATGTCTTTAAGTTCTGTGAATGAGATAGTGTACTCTCTCCCTGTCTCCATTACGCCTGGAGTTTAATAGTCAGGATCGGGGTCAGAGAAAACACATGTGAAATGGTCAACATAAGTCACCGCAATATTTTCTTAGATTCCTCTCCCAAGGCAAAAGAATTAAAAGCAAAAATAAATAAATGGGACCTAATCAAACTTAAAAGCTTTTGTACGGCAAAGGAAATCATCAACAAAATGAAAAGATAGCCTATGAAATAGGAGAAAATATTTGCAAAGGAAGCAACTGACAAGGGATTATTTTCCCCAATACATTAACAGCTCATACAATGCAATACCAGAAAACCAAACAACCAAATCAAAAAATGGGCAGAAGACCTAAATAGACATTCCTTGAAAGAAGACATACAGATGGTCAATAGGCACCTGCAAAAATTGCTCAAGATTGTTAAATTATTAGAGAAATGCCAATCAGAACCACAATGAGGTGTTACCTCATACCAGCCAGAACGGTGTCATCAAAAAGTCTTCAAGAAACAAATGTTGGAAAGGATGTGGAGAAAGGGATACACTTGTACACTGTTGGTGGGAATGTAAATTGGTGAAGCCATATGGAAAATAGTATGGAGGTTCCTTAAAGAGCTAAACATAGAAATACCATATGATCTAGCAATTCCACTCCTGGCTATATATTTGGGGGAAAAAGGAAATACTAATCGAAAAAGATACGTGCACCCCAGTGTTCATAGCAGCACTATTTACAATAGCCAAGACATAGAAGCAACCCAAGTGCCCATCAACAGTTGATTGGATTAGGAAGATGTGGTACATATATATAATTGAATATTACTCAGCCATAAAAATGTAATGTAACATTACCATTTGCAGCAGTGTGGCTTGGCTTAGAGACTACTATGCTTAGTGAAATAAGTCAAAGACAAATACTATATATAATGTCACATAGATGGAATCTAAAAAGTAATACAAGTGAATCTACATACAAAACAGAAACAGACTCACAGATAAAGAAACCAAACTTGTGGTTACCAAAGGCGAGAGGGAAGGGGGGGGGGAGGAACAAATTAGTACTGAATTAACAGATGCAAACTGGTATATAGAAAATAAATAAGCAATAAGGATTTACTGTATAAAATGGATTAATATCAATTATCTTGTAATAATCTATAATGAAATATCATCTGCGAAAATACTGAATCACTACTGATTACCTGAAATGAATCTTGAAATTCACCTAGACTTCAGTTTAAAAAGAAAAAAAGAGTAAAGAGCTATGTATTGGGGGGCTATAGTGGAAAACAAACTGTATCATTCATCCTTCAGGCGCACCATTTATAATTTTCTAGAAAGCATTATTCCCAACCATTGCTAGGCCTGATATCCCAAATTTTACATCCAGGTTTCCTGCTACCACGGTGTCCTAATGCTTATCAACCTTACCTCCATCAATGTGTATACCTTTGTTAGTAAGCCTGCATCGCTTTTTTGAAGGTCCTTAGAAGGGAGCAAACCTAGAACTAAGATGAAGGTCTGGAGAAACAATTTCCATGGAAAGTGGGTTAAGGGACCTTGCTTTTGTGTGAATTGAATTAATCATTCATTTATTTGGCTTGCTTAATTCAGGCTGTGGGTATAGTTCATGCTAAATGAGAAAATTCCAGATCTTCATTTCACTCAGAATTAAGACTTTTGGATTCAACAACAAGCTCTTACTGGTTTACTATTTGGAAGAAACCTACTTAGCCTAGCAGACCTCAAAGTATTACAATAGTATCTCCAAAATTTCCGTGGAATTGCCGTAAACTTCCCATGATATTTCCTTGTAAACATGTCCAGCCCTTTCAAATTCCCATCCTCCCAGATGGGCAGTTAGAGGTTTTTTCCCCTCCATGGTAATCCATTACCCTGTAAGGTCTTTATCATAGTGCTTAGGATATTATATGATAACTCTTTGTTTTTTTCTTAGAGTTTAAGCACTTTGAAGGCTAGGACTATGAATTATGAATCCCTCCATATTCAGATCCTATGTCTGCCATAAAATAGGCAATTGATGCATTGAATTCATATGGAATAAATGAGGAGATAACTGTAAGAATTTGACATTCTCCCTGTGAAGAAAGCATAGGCCAGGATGTCCATGTACTGTTAATATAATCTTACATCTGGACTCATAGTGATAAAAAGCAAGAAAGGGAAGCAATGATATTTTATAGCAATGATATTTATATACACTTGTATAAAATATATTTTATAGTGCCCCTTTAGTGATATATAAGACTGGAAGAAAAGTAGGAGTTGTTCTCTCTACTGTGTGAGTCAGTTTGGAAAATGTGGATACTTTACAGATCTTTGACTGCTGGAGCATTTATATGCATATCCAGTCACCACTCAATCTCCTCAGATAACTTTTTCAATAAAATTAGAACTAACTTCTGCAAAAAGCTGATAGCATTCTGTCATGCAGACATCTAACACTGTGTCGGAGTCCCTGCGCCATATGTCAGCTAGCATCCCCAAACGTGTCTGGAGCAAGGAACAGTCAGAACAACGGCAGGTTTCATTTCAAAATAGCAGTGGAATTAAAGAAGCTTTTACTTTCTTAGGCATTAGATAAAACACTGTTTAGTGTATCATTACTAAGAAAAAGTAAAGTCTTTCTGTGTTGTTTCTGTGTTTTGTTTTTTTTTTTTCTTTTCTGCTCATGTCTGTTTATCTCTATCATCTATGAAGCTCGAGTTATCACACATAATTTAGGGCAAAAATGTCTCATAATGGCAGATTCAAGGAACTCCTACAAGTATCCTGAAATTCACATAGTAAAAACACATTGGGTTAAAATCTTGTCTTTAGCTCCAGGACTTAGAGGGCAGAAGTTAGACACTACTCAAAACATGTTAGGTGTAAATTAAGTGTCAGACAATATGTTGGGTTCCTAGGGAGGTGTTTGGAACAAAAGAGGAATAAGTTGAAGTGGCTTTTCTTGAAGGGCTTACAGTTTGGTAATGAAAAAAGACAGGATGATACACTATAAGGACACCCAGAGAGGGCTTTGGGATCCTAGAGGAGGGACGTATTTTTTTCTATATATTCTTTTGCAGTTACATTCATTTTTTTTTTTAAATCACTTGTAATTCTAGAGTCCTGACTTTTATAGTCTTTCAGGCCTGGTAAAACCGAGTCATCATTTGCTAGTCTCTGCAACCTATATCATCTCTTCCTGGGATCCATGGTTATGCCCCTAATCTTTGATCTCTGTCCTCCTCTTGGGTTTTTGGACAGCTCTCAATTTGGACAGCTTACTGCCATTGTGACTAGTGCTGCAACGAAATGGAGTACATGTATCTTTAGCAACCTAAATGTCCACTGATAGAAGAATGGATAAAGAAGGTGTGGTACGTAATGTACAATGGAATGTCACTCAGTGATTAAATGGAATGAAACTGTGCCATTTGCAAAGATGTAGATGGACCCAGAGAGCATCATACAGAGTGAGGTAAGTCAGAAAGAGAAAAACAAAATCATATATTACCACACACACATGGAATCTAGAAAAATGGTACCAATGAACCTACCTGCAGGACAGGAACAGAGATCCAGACCTAGAGAATGGACTGTGGACCGAAGGGAGGGTGGCACAAATTGGAAGAGAAGCACTGAGGTCTATACACTACCATGTGTAAAGTAGATAGCTAGTGGGAAGTTGCTGTATAACAGGGAGCTCAGCTCGGTGCTCTATGATGACCTAGAAGGCTAGGATTGGGGTGGGGTGGGATGGAGGCTTACAAAGAAAGAGGTATATGTATACACCTAGCTGATTCACTTTGTTGTAGAGCAGAAGCTAACACAACATTGTAAAGCAATTCTATTACAATTAAAAAAAAAAAATACTGCCAAAATAAAGCTGACATTCCTGGGTTTTGAAACTGGTCATTTGGTTTACCTGGTTACACACACCTGGGTTTTTCACACCAGGTTTTCCTCTGTCTCTGCATGGGTTGAAACTGCAGCAACTCAGTCACAGAATTGGCAAGTTACTGAATGCAGCTGCCAGACAGGGGCTTCTGTCTATTATTTCAAAAGGCCAGTGGATTTATTGTTGTGTCATGAAACTCAAGGGGATACCTAGCCCTCTCTAGTTGCCACTTAAACACACAATTAGGGCAGGTTAGGTCCAGTAGAATGGAAATTTAATCAAGCAAATTATTTAATTTACTATTCCACAAGCATTTACTCAGCACTTTCTGGGTGTCAGGCACTGTGCTAGGAACTGGAAATTCAAATATGATTTTGAAGTGTGATTTTGATGAAGAATTGATGCTTTTGAACTGTGCTGTTGGAGAACACTCTTGAGAGTCCCTTGGACTACAAGGAGCTCAAACCAGTCATTCCTAAAAGAAATCAGTCCTGGATAATCATTGGAGGGACTGATGCTGAAGCTGAAACTCCAATACTTTGGCCACCTGATGCAAAGAACTGACTCAATGGAAAAGACCCTGATGCTGGGGAAGATTGAAGGCAGGAGGAGAAGCGAAGACAGGGATGAGATGGTTGGATGACATCACCGACTTGATGGACGTGTTTGAGCAAGCTCCGGGAGTTGGTGATGGACAGGAAAGCCCGGCATGCTGCAGTCCATGGAGTCACAAAGAGTTGGACACAACTGAGCAAATGAACTGAACTATCATGAAAGCTAAATAGAGATATTGAGTGGGTAGAGAACAGACTCAGAGAACTAAAGAAACCTCTACAGAAGGGGAACAGTTCAACGGGTCTTAAGAAACAGGACTTCATCAAGGAGTACAGAGTAGCCTGTTCCAAGGCATGGGAGTGGGAGAGAAAGAAATGTGACTTGGGAATGATTTTAGTGTAACTGGGGGAGGAAGAAAGGATTCAAAGGATTGACAGGTTGTGCCTGAGGTCTAAGCGAACTGTTCTGCCTGTGCATTTCCTGTTATGTTTTTCCTCTCCTTCCATGGAAAAGAATCTCCACTTCCTCT
Source organism: Neotragus moschatus (assembly GCA_006410615.1). NCBI lineage: Eukaryota > Metazoa > Chordata > Mammalia > Artiodactyla > Bovidae > Neotragus > Neotragus moschatus. The sequence continues at coordinate 351,418 of SJYA01002999.1, read as the reverse complement.
CTTCCTGCTAGAGACCAGATATTGAATAACTCACTACTCTCTAAATGTAAATTTCAGCATGTTTGGGGAGAAAATGTTATATTCTTGACCATGACCATGGATGCTAAACTTTACTAGGTGGTATCCCAATGACCTGAAAGAATTAATACAATTATTTGCAAGTGAAATCTACACAGCAATTTATGTTTGAGTCATTAAAACACTTGGTGCATCTGATTCATCATTTAACCATCATACAAAATGGGACCCTGCATCTTGGAAGCAACTCTGGTTGTTGCAAATGTACTTTACATTCGCAAAAGGATCTTGACAGCTTACAGTCATCAAGGGGAGCCTCTGTGTTCTGAAACTGAAATACTTATATGAAGAGTAAGAAGGTGATTCTTACTCTAAGCACGCACACTTTTGGAATTTTAAATTTTCAAGATTGAAGATGAACACTTTGGAGAAAGATGGACTAAGCTAGATGTAGAAAAGAATCACACAGTACTGTAAAGCAAAACAAACTACAAAATAAAAATTTAAATTAAAAAAAAATCTTCTCTGTTAAGTATTGATAAAAAAAAATATTTATACCATCCATTAACTAGATATCAATCTTGTAAAAGGATTTTTCTGGGAAAAGCTTACCCTGTGTAACAGGGTAGGTGTGTGGTTGGTGTTCTTCACATTCAATGCTATAGACATGAAATAAACACATTGGCTAAAAATGTAAAAAAAAATAACTAAAGGGGGAAGGATCTGGAAATCAGAATTAAAAAAAAAAAATCCACAGGTGGCTCTTGCACACAGTGAGGTTTGTAAATTCCAGGGTTGGATGACCTTTTGTGGTATGTCTGGTCAGAAGACTGTTAGGCAGTTTTCTGGGTGAATAGCTAAATGATGTAAAGAAAAAAAAAAAGCCCACCTGAATCTAAATAAACAATACAGATGAAGCATAAGCAAAAGAGAAAGACTCACAGATGAAGAAAAGTTTGGGTTGCCAAATGCGAGATGCGGGGAGGAATAAAACAGGAGTGGGGGGTTAAAGAATACAAAGTTCTATGTATAAAATAGGTAGACAGCAAGGATTTACTGTTCTAGCATAGGGAATTAGACCTGTTATCTTATAATAACCTATAATGGAATGTAATCTGCAAAAATGCTGAATCACTATGCTCTATCCTAGAAATAAACACAATACTGTAAATCAACTGTACTTCAATTAAAAAAAAATCCCACCTATTCAAGATTGAATTGTATAAAAAGAGAATTGGTTGTTAAGACTTCCCTGGTGGTCCAATGGCTAAAACTTCGTGTTTCCAACACAGGGGAGCATCCCTGGTCAGGGAACTAGATCCCATATGCCACCACTAAAAGTTCTCATGCTTCAACTAAAGATCCTGAGTGCCTCAACTAAGACCCAGCACAACCAAATAAATTAAAAAAAAAAAAAAATTAAGATGGAATTTGTTGGAGTAGAATGGCCAAGTTTTTTTTTTAATTATATAAGGTTGTTTTAAAAACCATACTTGACCACTATATGCATTATATATAGTTCAATATAACCAAGTGTGAATCTAGAGTTCACTAGTTGTGTTACTCCCATTCCTAGTAGTAACATACATCTCCCACTTTTGGTCATGGATTCATAAGAGTATTTACTCATCCCCCCAGGCAGACTGAGGTGCTGTTACTTCTCTTGGTGAAAGCAGTAACTTTAAACTGTATAACATCTATGAGAATAAGGGAAGTAAAGATTTACTTTCTGCCGTTGTGAATTTTCACATGGTTGGCTGTTTTTTTAAAAAGTTGCTGGCTGACTGTTAAAACATTTAACAAAATTTATAAGACTGAACGACTGAGTGTACATAGGTGCACAAACATACACACGAGGCTTACGATAGAAAATCAAATTAAATATGAATTTTTAAATAGCAAAACATGACATTTGTTCTTTCCCTTACAATGGTTCAAGTGTGTATCTGCTGAAGGAGGGACACAGTTGGTGAGGTCTGGGTCAGTGCCCTACTCCATAGGGAAGTGAGTCAAGTCACTCAGCCATGTCTGACTCTTTGTGACCCTGTGGACTGTAGCCCACGGGGCTCCTCCGCCCATGGGACTCTCCAGACAAGAATACTGGAGTGGGTTGCCATTTCCTTCTCCAAGAGATATTCCAGGCCCAACGCTAGAACCCAGGTCTCCCACATTGCAGGCAGACGCTTTCACCTCTGAGCCACCAGAGAAGCCCCACTCCATAGGAAAAGGGGTTAGAAAAAGGAGAAAAGTGTTCTGATAGTCACACTAGAACCAGGTGGCATGAGAGAAGGACATTTTTTTTTTTTTTAAGGCAGAGGAGGGGCATTGTTATTAGAAAAATAAAAGCTACCTGGTAGATAAAAACAATACAGGTCCCTTACCATTATAAATCTGATTACAATATTACTTGTTTTCTCCAGAACTAAAATTTCATCAGGGATACTAAAAAGAGGGTTGCTTCATCTAGCTTTATTTCTGAGCCATTTGAAAATGGAACACAAAGGTTTGCATACATTAGCCACTTGGTAAGTACTAGAAGAATAGAAAAGAAGGTGGGTAGACAGGCATTTTCCAGCTTGAAAAAAATTGTGTTGATGCGCTTCAGAGAAGAATATGGTTCCAAATGTATGGTAACTAGATGCAAAAATAATTATAAAACAGTATGGTTTTGTCAGTTAAGTCTTAAGCTTTGCATGTGAGATGAAAACGAGTCATTGTTTTGGTTGCGGTCCCAATCAAGTATACTGTTCGTATGTGTCAAAGCTGTTTTTATTGAAATAAGCAGAATCAGGCATTCCAGTTTCACTAAGCAACAAATGCCATGAGAAATTACAAGTTGTTATGTGTCATTGGACTAAGCATTTTCTCTCCACACTGTTTCCTAAGGCCAGTGGTTTGTCCAGTAGTAACAATTTATGAACTTAATTGATGACCAAGCCACTAAAGAAATCCTAACTCCATTTTACTCTTTTCTTCTATTAATTCTCACTTTGATTTTCTGATTTTTTTGTTTTCTTCATGGTCTCTCCCCATTCTGCAGAGTAAAATCCATTCAAAACCTGATTCTCCCCTCTTCTCACATTGTCAAGCTTCTCTAAAGACTTCACTACAATAATTACTTTTCCCACTTCTCTTTTTCCTTTTTCTCCTTGTTCCCTTCCCTCCAAGTTCCTTCCTTATCTCTTGTCAAGATGAATGTCGAGTTGGAGAAGTGAACTGAAAAAGGTTTAGAGGAAATGAAAAAAAAGTGTTGAGAGAGAAAGTAAAATAAAAATAAGAAGTGAAAGCCTTAAAGACGGTCCATTGCTTTGCTATAAAAATAGAGACTAATACAGGCCTTGAAGATTGAAATAAATTAGATGGAAAGGGTCACAGTCACTAGCAATTTGCAAAGCTTTTGAGCTATTCCTTTGGACTTTTAAGACTCCTTTCTGAAGGTGAGTGAAGCACAAGAAGATTCCTCCAGATGTCTAAAGGGATAGAAACTGGCCTGTTTCCTCTTGCATGGCTTGGAAAGCAACCTTATTGCAAAGGCTCTGAAAAATGAGATGTGGGAGGAGCAAGGAAACAGAAAATCGGCTTTGACACAAGAACAGAACTTGAAAATGGAAAAACTGAAAAGACAAGCACTCAAAATACATAATTGTTTTGATGTCACTTGCGGCTCTGTGTGGACAGAATTTTCACTGAAGGCATAAAGTAAGGAGATCATGGTGTTAAAGACTCTTTGGTGAAAGGGTAAATGTTTAGGCAGCTGTATTTAGGGTTCATTGCATCATTTTGTGAGGTTCACCTTTATTTTTATTAGTGAAAGCAAATATAAGTTACCATCTAAACATCAGCCCGCTGGCCAGAGATAATGGTTTCGAGGCATGGACATCCTATTTTGGAAACTCCAAGGTCTTTGTGGGAAGAAGGGAGATTTAGAGTCAGCGGAAATAATAAAGTTTGTTTTAATTTTCAGATGCAGTACACACGAGTGTTAGTGACTTGCACAAGTGGTGATTTCTAATATGATCTCACAAGTGTGAAACGGCAAGGAGACAATGCTCAGGCCTTTTAATGACCCAACATAGTAAATGCCTACTTGCCATTCACATTACATATCCATCTCAAGTCAGTGGGCACGTCCTGCTCATTGTAGCCACTTAAGGACACAGGGTGGTGGAGGTGCCATCTTGATACATATTTTTATAATCACCAAAGCAAGGAAAGATGATACTGTAAATCATACACTGTCTCTTATTTAAAGTTTCTGCCAGAAAGTAACACGTGTTCCTTCTCATAATAGAAAAGCAAGTCATAGGACCACATGTTAACCTCAAAGCAGGAAGAGAAGGGCAGTCCTCACATCTGGTCACAGAATAGAAAGTTTTACAAGCAATTCCATTGTTGACCACACAAAGCAAAAGCCACTTAATGCAATTTAAATGAATGCATGTGAAGAGCCCAAGTACAGGACTAAGAGTGACTTACCCTGTCATATATAAGTAGTCATTGACCCTCAACCCAAGCTACAAAGCCTCAACTCTAAAAAATTTTTAATTAATTATTTTACTTTACAATATTGTATTGGTTTTGTTATGCATTGACTTGAATCTGCCATGAGTGTACACGTGTTCCCCATCCTGAACTCCCTTCCCCCTCCCTCCCCACCCCATTCCTCTGGGTCATCCCAGTGCACCAGCCCCAAGCACCCTGTCTCATGCATCGAACCTGCACTGGCAATTAGTTTCACATATGATATTTTACATGTTTCAATGCCATTCTTCCATATCATCCCACCCTGGCCCTCTCCCACAGAGTCCAAAAGACTGTTCTATACATCTGTGTCTCTTTTGCTGTCTCACATACAGGGTTATCATTATCATCTATTTAAATTCCATATGTATGCATTAATATACTGTTTTGGTGTTTTTCGTTCTGGCTTACTTCACTCTGTATAATGGGCTCCAGTTTCATCCACCTCATTAGAACTGATTCAAATGTATTCTTTTTAATGGCTGAGTAATATTCCATTGTGTATATGTACCACAGCTTTCTCATCCATTCATCTGCTGATGGACATCTAGATTGCTTCCATGTCCTGGCTATTATAAACAGTGCTGCGATGAACACTGGGGTACATGTGTCTCTTTCAATTCCGGTTTCCTCGGTGTGTATGACCAGCAGTGGGATTGTTGGGTCATATGGCAGTTCTATTTCCGGTTTTTGAAGGAATCTCCACACTGTTCTGGAGAAGCAATGGCACCCCACTCCAGTACTCTTGCCTGGAAAATCCCATGGATAGAGGAGCCTGGTGGGCTGCAGTCCACGGGATCGCTAAGAATTGGACACGACTGAGCGACTTCACTTTCGCTTTTCACTTTCATGCATTGGAGAAGGAAGTGGCAACCCACTCCAGTGTTTTTGCCTGGAGAATCCCAGGGACGGGAGTGTCTGGTGGGCTGGCGTCTATGGGGTCGCACAGAGTTGGACACGACTGAAGTGACTTAGCAGCAGCAGCAGCAGCCACACTGTTCTCCACAGTGAAAGCCTCAACTCTTAACAAGCTCCTAAGTGTTAGAGAGGTGTTTCTCCTTCTAATGACATATTTCTACACACTTTTTTCTTGGAGTCAGAGGGTACCGTTCTTTGGTCTCTGGAGTTGATGCTTCTTTTCCTTTTTTCCCATCTTCACCTCACCTTATTGATACTGGCATTACCCATTTCTCTTAAGATAAATCTCTCCAGACTTCCCTGGTGGTCCAGTGGTTAAGATTCAGTGCTTCCACTGGAGGGAGCACAGGGTGATGGGTGGGTGAACTAGTATCCCACATGCCACATGGTGCAGCCAGAAAATTAACAAAATCTCTCCCACAGCTGCACCATATGTGACCTGGTTTCATGACCCAGGTAAATATAATATTCAACAGACTAATTCCTACTGTGTTGTTCAATCTTCATGTGGGAGATTTCCTTCCCTCTCACTCCCTTTTTTCTTCTACTGCATCTTACTCCTTCCTTGAATGAGGTCTTGGGTAAAAACGAAAAATGGTTGAGGGTCTGTTGGCATAACACTTGAAGTGCTGTTATGAGAGGGAGTCAAATCAAGGTATCGCGTCTCCCAGCTGCAGCAAAGCCTGGAGCAGTGGAAGTGATGTCATTCTTTGTCTCTGTGAGGTAGTCATATAATTTGCATGCATTTGTGCCCTCTTGAAATGCTGGGGGAATGTTTCACTGCTTCCTTGTCTCTCCAATTGCCATGATATAGGGTTTGTTTTTCCATAGCTTGAGGTTTATGGTATAGGTTTTGGCTCAAATGCAAAACTTTCCTAGTCCCTTGAAGTTCCCGAGGGGTCAAAAAACCCACTAACACACCGAGAAATGGAGTATTTCCTGGCATATCAGTAAATAAGGATTCACAGTCATCAGTGATTTCAGCCCTTTGGTGTGAGTTCCTGAGCCCTAAATCTTCCCAACCCAGGGATTAAACCCAGGTCTCCTGGGTTTGTGGGCGGATTCTTTTACCAGCTGAGTCACCAAGACAGCCCTAGAATACTGGAATGGATAGCTTATCCTTTCTCCAGGGGATCTTCCCAACGCAGGAATCAAACTGGGGTCTCCTGCATTGCAGGCAGATTCTTCAACAGCTGAACTACCAGGGATGCCCCTAAAGGTAGGCAGGAAGGAGAATACCTGGGAACTAGCAGCCATTGGGACTGCAACTACTCCCTGTGAGGAACCCCAAGGGAGCTCAGGATGTGAAATACCCAGGATACGGAGATGTACGTGAAAGGAATGGTTTCAGTGAACCCAGATTTTGCTCTTCCCACACATTGAGGAATACTAAAGTCTTTAACTTGGGATATCTGGTTTTCTTTAATTAGCAATAATCTTTTGATGAAGAGATTACCTGCCCTTTGTTGCAAAATTTCTGTATAATCTGGTTCCTCTCCTCACCTCCTCAGAGCAAGTCTCTCAGGGTTACTTGAGAGGCTGTCTCCTAGGCTTGATGTCCTAAAATTTCCCACTGAATAAAACAGAACTGTCGACTTTTAGATTGCGAATATTTTGCAAGCTGACTGCACACACACACACACACACACACACACAGACACACACACATGCACGCACGCACAACTACACAACTTCCTAGGGAGATTCTTTTTATGGCCAGACTGTCACAAAGAACTTCAACCTTCTAATGCTTGCCTGAGGCCTTTCCATTCCTGGGACTGTGGCTACTGCCTAACGTGAGGTAAACAAAGTTCTGGTCTTGTCTTTAACTTTATAGTGGGGGTGTCATAAAGGCTATTCCAGGGTGCCCATTTTAGCTATTGTTTTGCTTTGGAGAGAATGCAGAATAGGACTTGGAAGAATAAGACATCAGCAACACACACTCAAGTACCATCTTCTTAAAATATCTCCTCATAGAAATATTTGCTCTCCCCATCTGAAGGGATAATTCTTGATGGGAGAATACATTTTTGTCTACTCCTAGGCTTATTTATGGCTTTGTGATATTCTTTCATTGGGCTACTTCCTGCCCAACTCCTTTCCGTGATAATACAAAAATAATTATTTTAAGTGACTTTCTTGAACACTTACAGTATGCCAGATTCTGTGTTAAGCACTTACGCATATTATTTCATTTACTTCTCCTTACAGGCCCGTGTGTAGGTGGTGTTGTTTCAGTTTTATAGATTCCAACTCCAAGATTACCGAAGAAGAATCTGACTTTTTTTTTTTTGTAGACTCTATTTTTTTACATTATTTATTTTAATTGGAGGCTAATTACTTTACAATATTGTGGTGGGTTTTGCCATACACTGACATGAATCAGCCATGGGTGTACATGTGTCCCCCATCCTGAAGCCCCCTCCCACCTCCTTCCCCATCCCCTCCTTCTGGGTCTTCCCAGTGCACCAGCTTTGAGTGCCTTCTTTCATACATCGAACTTGGACTGGTGATCTATTTCACGTATAATATACATGTTTTAGTGCTATTCTCTCAAATCATCCCACCCTTGCCTTCTCCCACAGAGTCCAAAAGTCTATTCTTTATATCTGTGTCTCTTTTGCTGTCTTGCATATAGGGTCATCATTACCATCTTTTTAAATTTCATATATATGTGTTAGTATACTGTATTGATGTTTTTCTTTCTGACTTACCTCACTCTGTATAATAGGCTCCAGTTTTATCCACCTCATTAGAACTGATTCAAATGTGTTCTTTTAATAGCTGAGTACTATTCCGTTGTGAATATGCACCACAGCTTTCTTATCCATTCAACTGCTGATGGACATGTAGCTGTAGCTATTGTAAAGTGCTGCAATGAACACTGGGGTGCACATGTAGAAGAGTCTGGTTTTGAATCGAGGTCTTTCTTACTCAATTCATATGCTCCACTACATATATAGTTTTGTGATTATCCTTCCTCTGTCCAATTATGGCTCCCAATTCTTTATATTTTCTTAATTTATGATATTATTGGATGATACTTAAGTGATCTCTATGTGCCCAGTCTTTTAGGAAGAAAACTGGAAAAAACAAGTGGAGAAAAGCCAACAAACAAAGGAAAATCCAATAACCCAATATTTAAATAGAAATGTCATACTATAGTTTTATCTGCCAGCCATTCCATTAAGATTGTGACTATTATACAGGGGAATGAATCAATTGCCCCTTTTGCTAGTCTCAGTTTCCAGGCTGAGCATGTCTCTACACTGAATGTAGTTTAGACCTTTAACCAAAGTCATTGACTTCATCTGGGGCTCATCAAAGGAAACCCCAACAGGAAATACACAGGGGATAAAACTAAACAGTGATGTGTATCAGCTTTCAGTATGAAACCCAACTAAGGGATTTTTAAAGATAATTTTAATCAGGCTCGTTCTTATTTTCTGGGGCATCAGAGCAAACCATGACACATTGACATATCAGAGAAGGGACATTAAAAGCTATTTGGAACAACCTCCTCAAAGTATAGAGACATAGAACTCAAGCAGAAGAAGTTAAATGGCATATTCAACAGGAATAGGATAAGTTACCCCCTGTACCCTAGGAGTAGTAGGCAGCTGTTAGGACTAGGACTCCATGCCTAGGTTACAAACTTAGCTCTGTCATTCCCAGCGGTGTGTCTGTGGGAAGGAGATTTCATTTTTGTCCTTTCACAGGTATCCAATAAAATAATACCTCTTTTCTTTTTGTTGCTGGTAAGTGAAATAACCCATGTAAATCTGACTTTTAAAATACTAACATAAAGAATTGTTACTTTATCTGTACTAGGCTGCTGCTTGTTATCTTTGCCCTGTCCCTTCTGCTTCCTCTGTCTCTAAATTCTTATCTGTCTACTGTTCGGTGCTTCTCTATCTGTAGTAGACCAATTGTTTTGTAATCGTAGAGTATAAACAGGCTTATGAGAAAGGTCCAGAGAAAGGGTTTAATTGGCTACTTACATGGCCATTAGTGTATTCAGTGTCCCATGTGGGAGTGAAAGCTGCTTACCTCCCAGCTCAGAGATTTTTGTGCTCAGTAAACGTGATGGTCAGGAAACCTAGATGTGATTAGCAGTGTCACATATGGGTTAAAATTACAGCTTTTGGCTAAAAACATCCTGAGTTGAGTGGAAGCTATGAGAATGTCTAGTTTTGTGACTTTCATCAAATTATTTAATCTTTTTGAGTCAAGTTTTCCTCATGTTAAAAGTGGATGTGTCCATGTCATTTCAACAGTTGTAACAAAGGTACCGCTGTAGTGGGAGATGCTGGTGATGGGGGAGTCAGCGCGTGCGGGAGAGCAAGGAATTCATGGGAAATCTCTTTTTCTCAGTTTTTCTGTGAACCTGAAATGGTCTAAAAATACGTCTTCAAATAATACAAGATACACTGTTTTTACTACCCTTAGTAGGGCTGCTGGGAGAAGGATGTAATTACGACTATGTAAAGAGATCACTGTGTTTTTAAAACACAACTATGAATTCTCTCACGCAGCTCCCATCTGTACGTGGAGTGTATGGCCCCCCTCTTTAAACTTGGACCAGACTTTGTGACAATCTGGATGGAGAGGATACAGCAAAGGGACACAGCGTGGCATTCAGCCGAGAATGGAAAAGATCATGGAGCTTTTGCTTGCCTTCTCTTGGGATTCTGAGAATCAACATATGCCAAGGAAGAAGCCTAACTAATGCAAATCCACTATTTGGAGAGACCCCAAAGAGCAAAGGCAGAAAGAGACACAGAGAGCAAGAGAGAGATGTCTGAGCTCCAGTTGGTCCTTTTGAGCCTTCTAGCTGAGGTACTACCACGTAAGTGAAGAAGTTCTCAAGAAGACCCCAGCCCTGGGACTTCTCTGGTAGTCCAGTAGCAAAGATTTCTTTGGTCCCAATGCTGGGGCCCAGGTTCAATTTCTGGTCCGGGAACTAGATCCCATATGCTTGAACTACGAGTTTGCATGTGGCAACAGAATTCACATGCCAGAGGTAAAAAAAAACCCATGGGCTACAACTAAAGCCTAGTGCAGCCAAGGCGACCCCAGCCCTAACCCTTGTCTGCCTGCATTTGTCTGAGAGACCCTCAGCATGAACCACCCAAGCCAGTCAACCCTCAGAACCTTGAGAAATAATAATAATAATAATAAACTATTGGTGTTTAAGGCTTCATTTTTGTTAACACCCAAGGTATTACTCTGAGTCTGTCTCTCTATACTTAACTCCCAGATTTGTTATTTTCCCCATTTTACATATTGGGTAGGTCATGTACAGAGAAGTTAAATGCATCAGGTGTGTTTTTTCTGTGTAACAAAATCCCAATCTAGTAACTCAATAATTCTGCTGATCTGGGTCCAGTTGATCTTAGCTGGCTTATTCATGTATCTGTACTTATCTTCTGGCTCACTGGGGGTGGGGAGTATGAGACTCACTCATACTTTAGGCCTTTCATCTGGGGGTACTGGGGTGACTGGACCATGTCATCTCTTGGCACCTCACAGGCAACTCTGGGGTTGTTTGCACAGTGGTGGCAGTATTCTGGGAGAATGAGTGAAGCATCCAAGGGCTCCTGAGGTCTACCCTTGAGACTGGTACAGTGCCACTTCTGCCATATTTGTTCATTAGAGCAGCTCAGAGTGCCAGCCCCGAGCCAGGGGGATGAGGAAAATAGAATCTGCCTTTTGATGGCAAAGCATTTTTCAAAGGGCAAGGATATAAGGAGGGAGATTCCTGGGCCATTTTGTAATAGTTGGCCATATTATATAACTCACCCGTTGTTTCACGGGTTGTAAGTGACAGAGCCAGGATCTGAATTCAGCAGCAGGACTCCAAAAAGCATATTTTTACTACTCTACTGCCCTACTTCTGAGTATCTGAAATCAATTATTCTTGGTGAAAACCACCTGAAGAGACAAGTTGGCCCTATCTCAGATTAGGAGCCCAAAGCTATCAGAGTATCTTAGAGCAGAGAGTTTGCATCTTTGCTCAACTACTCACCAGCTCTTTGTTCTTGGGTAAATTACTCAAACCCCTCGAATCTCAGTGTCCTCCAATGACAAATGATACTGTTTGCAAGATTAAATAGGATAATATAGTATATTCAGTTCTACTATAACACAGCATATGCATTTCCTAAAATCACTGTTCTGTGCAAAAGTACACAATAAAAATCACAAACTTGTAGGAGAAACGAGGTTAGGAGCACAACACTAAAACACTGGGGAAACACAAAAGAGAGAAGGACACTTTAATGGAAATACTAGAGCAATTTTACATGATAAATGGTTAAGAAATACATAGATACTACAAAAATATGGCCCTGTGAAAAGACCTGGAGTTGGCTGTGAAACTGGGTGCCAGAGGGTTGCAGCTTGTGGGTTATGGTGAAGCAGTGGATGGGTTGGGGGTGGTGGTTTCGTACCTAAGTTGTGTCCAACTTTTGTGACCCTGTGGACTGTAGCCCACCAGACTCCTCTGTCCATGGGATTTCCCGGATAATAATACTGGAGTGGGTAGCCATTTCCTTCTCCAGGGGATCTTTCTGACCCAGGGATTGAACCCAGGCCTACTGTACTGCAGTCAATCTCTTGCACTGCAGGCAGATTCTCTATGGACCAAGCCACCAGGGAAGCCAGATTGGTGGTGGGGGGGAGGAGGGGGAGTGTATCTGAAATTGGAAAGAAAGTTGTGACTTTGGATATGGATGAATTGACTCACATGGGGAACTGAGGTAGCTGGTGGAGGTCTGATGTATGTCCATGTATACACTTTGTATATTTATAGTGGTTGTATTCCACTGAGTTTTTGCTTTGGCCTAGGGAGGAGAAGGGGATGACAGAGGATGAGATGGCTGGATGGCATCACCGACTCGATGGACGTGAGTTTGAGTGAACTCCGGGAGTTGGTGATGGACAGGGAGGCCTGGTGTGTTGCAGTTCATGGTGTCGCAAAGAGTCGGACACGACTGAGAGGCTGAACTGAACTGAACTGAACTAAGGGGTTCCTGCAGGCAAAGTTGTGCATAAGCAAATGAATTCGCAGTATGTTCAAACTGTTCCCTGATATACAGTTCTTGAACCAGTTAGTGTTTTCAAAACAAGCATTTAAGCAGAATTAACTGTGAAGTTAGCAAACATCCAGCATTATTACCACTCAATAAATATTAATATTAGTTCATTACTATTAATAATGAGGACTCACTGAACATAGAAAAAAGGCACACCCTATTCAATGGCATTAATATATGTAAAGGCAGAATATGTGTGTATCCAGCAAGGAATCTAGAAAAAGGAAAGCCAGTGAGCAGGAATTGTTTATGTATTTCCAGCACTGGCCAGAGAATCCAAGTGTCCTGTCTTCTTGGCAGGTCAATCTCAGTTTGGAGATGAATGGGTCAGGCTTAATGACACCAGTTCTTAAGGTCATCCAACTTCCCCCTCCTGCTTCAAGTCCATGCGTGCCAAGTCCATGACTACCCACCAAACTTTGGATAATGGTTTACCTCCTCATGTCTTTAGCAGGCTGCCTTCTCCTGCTGACATAAATGTTCGGAACGGTTTGGCAGTTATATTTCTTAGTATGAACTGGTAAATTGGCACTCTGCTTTGTACATCAGTCTCTTGTAAATTCCCGGGGATTAATCAACTAACAAGCACACTGACACTTTCCATTTTCTGGATCTGCAAAGCTGAGGAGCAGATGCTGGAATGCTGTGACCCTGAGAAGTGGCTGCGCCCTGCCAGGCCTGACAGCTGCCTCCCCAGATGACACATTTTCCCCTCCTCCAACTGCAAGTGTGCTGGCACGTAACTGCATCGGACCTGAACACACGTGCATGGGAGCAGCTAGAAGGTAGGCTCTGTTTAAGGCTCCATCTCTTGTGGAACTAGGACCATTTTCTGTGTTCATTAGTAATTCATTTCAGTAGCTGGGATCTGAACTTCAAGGCATAGCATCTTTACTTACAAGACTTGGATTTTGGATAGCTGACTTTGAATGAGTTTGCACCTGCAAAAACTGGTTTTTCTCTTTCTTCAGGGGGTAAATTACCTTAGAAAGAAAAAGAACATGACATTCAGCTGTCTAGTTTATTCTTTATTCATTTTGAACCAAACCTGAACTAACAAAAGCAGGCATGATTAGTGTCATCAAAGACAGAACTTGGAGAGAAATAGACTCTTCTCTTATGTTTTTCACTGCAATACTGTCAGATGTCTAACTCCATGATTGGGTCTGAAGTGCACCATTTTTGAAGATGCTAGGTTTGCAATCTTTTTTATTAGCAAGTGAGAAAACCTGTTGGCTTTACCTGTGGATAAGCACATACTAGTACAAACAAACCAAAAATCTGTTTGCAGATATTTGTTATAGTTTGAAGGCAAAGATAATCAGCCAATTAAGTAAACTGGAACCATGACTGTTCTCTGAAATTTCTTAAAACTTGTAATGTTCAATATATCAATATTTGTCATAAGAATACCTTAATATTAAACCAATTCATTTTGTATATTCCATTTTTTCTATGGTTGCATGCATTTTCCTTATCTTTAAGTATTCGCTCAATAACAATGATTTTTTCAACAAACATTCAGTTACCGCATTAACTTAATTCTAGGCATCATGTTATGTCCCAAAGATATAACAATTGTGATCGTTGACTTCTAGGAGCTTGCTGTTGGCTTGACACAAAGTACAAATAAATGGATGCTTCTATAAATCATTCATTCATGGATTCACAAATCCTTGTTGAGCACCCAAATGTCAGGAATTATTCTGAACATTGAGAATGCAACAATAAAACCAAGATACAAGGTCCCTGCTTTAGCAAGCTGGCCTTGTAGGAGACAGTCAATGAATAAGTGAACAAATAAACAAGATAATTTCAGATGGCCATGAGAGCGATGAATAAAGTGGGTGAATTGATATAGAATGATGCACTAGGGAGTGTAACACTTTGCTGGGATCATTAGCAACAGCTTCTCTGAGTAGGTGACATCTGTGCTGAGATATGAATATGAGGAAGTGGCCAGCAGGGAAGATCTGGAAGAGGGGTTTTCCATGCAGGGGAGCTATAATTTCAAAAGCTCTGAGAGGAGAACAAGTTTGGCATGACACTGTAAGTGAGGCAGCATGGCTGGAGCGGGACTTTGTATGGCATGAGATCCTAGTTGCAGGCAAAGACCTCAAGACCATGGTAAAGCACTGAAGTTTTATCCTAAATGTGATAGGAGCTGCTGTGGTGGGGAGTTGTTGAAGACTGAAATAGCCTGGCTCAAGAGCATGCTGGAAATCTGTGTAGGGGCTAGATGGGAGTGGGTTGACAAGGTTGCTTCTGCTATAACCCTTGGGGAGATGGGTGAGCATAATCTCTGCAGTGACTTGAGTAACAATGTGATTGGTGTTATAATACTGGATAGAAAAAGAGCCAGGAGAGCACAGATGCAAGTGAGTTTAATTCTGCTTCGAAATGCTGGGACTTCATCAGGGAGGACTTGTGAACTGCTATGTGTGAGACTAAAGCAGGGTTTGGAACATTTCTGTGGAGGATCAAAGGGAAACATTTTAGGCTCTGAGAGAGACATATTAGTTTTTTGCTGCAACTAATCAATTTTGTTGTTGAAGCTCAAAAGCAGCCACAGATGGTGTGTGTAAATAAACAGGTGCGATTGTGTTCGAATAAAACTTTATTGACAAAAACAGGCAGCCAATAGATTTGGCCAGTGGGCTGTGGTTTGGCAACCTCTGGGGTAGAGGTTATCATTTCCAGCACTGCTGAGTTTCTTCTTTCCCTCTAAGTTTTATGCCATTTCTCTCCACTCTCACTCTTCTGGCTTCATTTATATTAACTCTGAGAACCCAGATGTTTTTGCTACCTTATTGAAATAACTTACAGCATCAACAACCATGATGTCCCTCACTACCCAAAATTTTGCTCGAAGGATTGGCCTAATGGCCTGTGATAATATGGACTGAAACCTGTCCAGAACTCACATAAGTTTCTTAGTGGAAAGCCAACAGCAGTCTTCATTTCTTAATCACTGCTTCATCTCTTGAGTTCATTTTCTGGTACTGAAACTGATTGATTACAAAGATACTGGCGTCATATTTCATTAGTCACGGTCTTCAGCACCTATATGCAATCACATATAAATGTCTAGTGGCTTTTTCTCATAAAGTTTTCCATCCAGCTCAACATTATCATGATCCATAACTCAATATTGCCCTCAACATAAATCATGATTCAACCAGAAAACAAAATACTGTAAGTATTTAGCAGAGTGAGTGAGTATCACCAATGATGAAGCTAAAAATCTATATAGGGAGCAGTCAGATAGCTCAGACATTAGCAGTAGCAAGAAGCTTCTAGCAGCCATAGGCAGGGGTCTGGGGTTACTGTAGCCCAAGGGCTAAAGTCACCAGTCAGAAAGTAGAATACCTGCCACTTGGCAGGAGCTGAAGCCATGGAGGAGATATGGTCAATGGCTGAGATGATGCCCAAGATATTGAAGTAGAGGGAAAAATCACTTGGATTCTTTCTTTCTCTGACTCCACAATCACCTGCCTGTCCTTCCATAAGCCAGGCATTTGCCAGAAGCCAGGTGACACAAGAGCCTATGAAACAAAGTGAGACACAGCAGAGCAGAGAAGGGGAAGGGAGCAGATCCGAGGGAAATAAAGACCAAAGTAAGGAAAGGACTTGATATCCTTTTCTAGATGGAAAGCTGAATGGGAAACACACACATACACACAGAATCAGAGGCAACCATCAGCTGGGCAGAGAGAAGAGCAGGGGGCCTAGAATCAGAGGGTTTTCTACTCACAGATACAGGATGAAGTGTGCTTATCACAGGCAGTTAGAATAACAAAAATATGCAGCAGTTGGTCTCACAAGCCTAAATATTTTTCAAATGTACTTAGAAGGACAGTTAGCAGAGAAGTCTCCTGTCCCCCACCCACCCCACCGCCAGAGGGACGCACCACCAAGATGGAAGGAAGCCCACCTCCTTGTCAGCTTTCCCAGGCACATTTACTGCCCATCTGTGATGGGAACTGTTGAAGGAAAAGAGTTTGGAATTTGTCCAACCGGGCACTACGGACAGACTGCCTCAGAGCCAGCAGTGACCCAGAACTTCCTTGTCATTCATAGCTGAAGGCACAGCCTCAGCTGAGCTCAGTCCAGCTGGCCTGGGATATCCTTGCTTGGTGATGGAGAGTCTCCCCAAATTAGCAGCTTCAGCTTTCACACTCTAATTTTGTGTAAACATAGCCCTGACACAACCTGGATAAGTAAGAGGGTGATGAAATATGTGTGACACAGCATTTTCATTCCTAAATCCACCAACAAACAGCCCTTCCTCAGTCCATAGGAATACCCCTGGTAGTTATGCCAGAAGCAAGTCCTTGCTGACTTCTTTCACTGCCTAATGCCCTTCAGTACCAGGATCTAGTCCTCCAACCCTTGGGTGATGGCATAAAAGAACTATGTCATTAAGATCTCAGTGGCTGTCCTGAGGGAGCTTCCTCTGAAAGAAGGTATCTCTTAAGAAACAAACTCATGTTTCTCCTTCCCAGACCCAGAAAAAATAGTTTAGTGGCCTGGAAAAGGTCATCAGTGACTCCTGATGACCTGGGAACGCGACAAAAGCAGTTGCAGTAGTTTGGTTTATATGCTGAGACATCACTGTCTCCTTCAACCTACTGATGTAGGGACTTCAAAAGGCAAAGCAATCATACCTAGGACCCACAGCTTCTGGGACCTAGAAAACAGTTGAATTATAAGTGTTTTGGAGGAATCTCAGAAATATTTGGGAAAGGTCAACTCTCTTCTCTGAGTATTTCTAACTAAAGAGCAATGGGGAGTCTTCAGAGCAGGAGTTTTATGGGATTAATGTAAATACATTTGTACTCTTAGCTGGCTGGTGATGGCTGGAACATCTGAGTTTCAGGAATAGTTTTCTAACAGTGAGAAAGGACTCAAGATTGCATTGCTTCTAGTGAAAGTGAATTCTTGAGTGGCTGAAGCCTGGGTACTTCCAGTAAGCAGGGATTGCTGAGAGGATTTCAATCCTCAGAATCAAAAGTAAGACCATTTCTGTATAACATTCTTACTGAGCAGTTCCCCCCCCCCACCCCAGTTTTCTTATCTGCCTCTTGGACTTTGCTGTGTTGCTATGAGGCGGCATATCTTTGTCACTTTAGTCAATTGTTCTTATTTTCATAGTCAAGAATGTGGGGGAACAGGAGGACAGAATGGCAACAGACAAGAGTCACGAGAGGCAGCTTTGGAAAAAACAAACCTTCTGTAGGCTTATAGATCTTATAGGAATTTAGTTCACAGTTGCTTTGAGGAACCTGGATAGTTGCTGAAAATCTGTGCAGTAGGATGTGAGGAACTTCAAGTACAAAGTTATGTTCTCCGTCCTTCCCACTTGCCCGTATGGCCACAACAGAATTATACAACTGACGAGAGATTTTTATAGGTTTTCTCAGCAGGATAGCACATTGATCATTTGGGGGCTTATTGAGGAAAATTGTCAAGCAGTCAACGGGTGCTTCTACATTGGCAAGCTGCCCCATTACCAACCTGGTTTAAATAACTTGACAGCACAGAGTGTCAACAGTTCAGGCTCTGATGGATGACTTTAGACAGGGGAAAAACTAAATTACCCTTCCAGTGGGCTGATAAGGTTGAAATATGTAAAGAGAAGCGGTGATCTCCTTGGAACAAGTCCATTATAACATTCGAATCATAATGTAGTAAAGCCTGAGAACAGGAAGATTAATGACAATCTAGTAGAATAAAATTAAGTTCTTTAGAAAAGTGAAAGAATTGGGGCAAAATTATAGATATGATAACCCAAAACTCTCCCGCTTTGCTCTGTCAGTATGGGCGTAGAATGTCTCTGACAACCTACCTGGTGCCAAGGGAAAATGACATTTTGCAAAAACAAACATACCAACCAACCAAGCCAACAACCAATTCAAAATTATTGTGCTATTTGTGAGCTTCATTTTATTTAACCTTGTCTTTGTAAGTTAATGGGTCAAGACAGAAGTCCATTACTAGAGCTGTTATTTTCTTTAGTTTATTTAAATTGCTTTGTTTGGCAGGAGAACTTTAGTCTCTTTTATTTTCTGTGTGTGCAAAAGTTTTTGTTTATAATATTAAATTTTCTACTGGCTATTTTATGGTACAGATAACCTTTATCAACTTCTGTTTTGTCCTTGTAAAAATATTCCCTTATGCATCTTGTATAAATATTAAAATCCTCAAGCCATCCCTTCATGAAGTTCATTCTTCTTTTACAAAGAAATTGAAGAAGCCAGCTGATTTCAGTTAAAATATTATGTATAAAAGTTATAAATGCCTTCATATAATAAACCCACTTTTACCCCTTTGCTTTAAAAATTATTTTTATCCCATTATTTAGAGTCAATATAGAGACACAAATCTGCCCTGGTTACTCGTCTAAGTAACAAAATAGAGAAATGAAAAAAGAAAATATAGGACAAAACATTACTTTCTCTCCAGAACAGCTGCAGAATTGAGGTGCGTATGAGGCGTGGGTCTATTTTTCAGATCAATTTAATCCTCTTTCATATTGTATGTTTTGACTTGGTCATTGTAAGGACTTTTAATTGGTTGCAGTAAAATAGCTTTGGCTTTCAACTTGAGTTTAAAAATACATTATGCAAATACATATGACTATAAAAGTTACCTCTGTACACAGAAATGGAACATGATGTTAACTTGTTTTTTGGTTTAATAGAGGAGTTTGCCTTATGTCTAAAATCTTTATACAACAAATATATCCTGAACATATGTTGTATGATAAGTCTTCTGCTAGGTATAAATTATGCAGCTATCATGGGGTCAACATTTTTTTATACAGCGTATTCAGATGTCTAAAAAGGAGGCAAGATATATAAATTGGAACGATTTCCTTCCAGAGGGGCTGGGAGTTGTAAGAAGAACCATCTTGACAATCAATGCATTTCAGTCTCTGCTAGGATTAAATAAATAGTTTTCCTCTTGTTTAGTTCAGTCTCTTTGGGTTCAAGCTTCTGCTCCCACCCAGGCTGTGTTTACCTTTCAAGTGTCCATCCCATATCGTCTCCCTCCCCAAGACGGAATCAGTAAGGTTGGCAAGTCACGCGTCTCCTCTGGAGAACAGGGGCAACTGTTATATATGGGGGTCTTTGTGTCATTCTGTAGTTCTTTTCTTTTTAATGTTATTGAATTATAATTGATTTACAATGCTGTATTTAATTTCTGCTGTACTGCACGGTGACTATACATCTATTATTTCTCATTTCTTTTTCTGTTATGGTTTATCATAGGATATTGAATATAGTTCTCTTACTGTACAATAGGTCCTTGTTGTTTATCCATCACATATATGACAATTGCATCTTTTAATTCTAAACTCCCAGTCCTCTCTCCCCCCTCTTCCCCATGATGGCAACCACAAGTCTGTTCTTTTATCTGTGAGTCTGCTTTTGTTTCATGTGCTATGTGTGTGTGTATTAGATGCTCAGTCATGTCAGAGTTTCTGCGACCCCATGGACTGTAACCTGCTAGGTTCCTCTGTCCATGGGTTTCCCCAGGCTAGAATACTGGAGTGGATAGCCAGTCCCTTCTCCAGGGGATCTTCCCGATCCAGGGATCAAACAAAGGACTCCTGCATTGCAGGCAGATTCTTTACCGTCTGAGCCACCAGATGTGTTTATTTGTGTCATATTTTAGATTCCACATATAAGTGATAGCATTCGTCTCTTTCTGAATTACTTTGCTTAGTATGATAATCTCTCGGTCCATCCATATTGCTGTACACAGCATTATTTAATTCCTTTTATGGCTGCATTACTGACTTCTTGTTGAGATGTCCTTGCCCACTCAGTGGCCAGCTCTTATCTGAGATACATGACTGGTCACGTCCTATTCACTTGGTACAGGCAGTATTGCCTGGGATCTCCGCCATCTCCCTGCTGAGCAGCCAAGGCCTCATATTCCCTGAAGCCATCACTCAGCACACCCACTGGACCAGAGCCATCAGTTATGTGTCTCCTGCAAGGTCACAGGAGCTTCTGGTGCCCACTCTGTGACTCTTTCTCTATCCAATACCCCTGCGCTTCCACCACCACCATTTTATCCTGTATGGGTGCACCCTCTGAGGCTGGCTTCTCTCCAGAGTAGGGGCATGGATTCCTCTTGGCTCAGCTTCTCTCTCTGCTGCAATACATCTGGGCCTTTTATATCATTTTCTTCCCTGATGGCTCAGTGATAAAGAATCTGCCTACAATGCAGGGGACCCAGGTTTGATCCCTGGGTCAGGAAGATCCCCTGGAGGAGAGAATGGCAGTCCACTCCAATATTCTTGCCTAGAGAATCCCATGGACGAAGGAGCCTTGTAGGCTACAGTCCATAAGGTCACAAAGAGTCAGACATGACTGAAGTGACTGAGCAGATAGGCACTTCTTCCAAAAGTGTATATAGAAAGGAGGATTTGCATAAGGTTCCCCAGGCTTTGGCTTTACAGGCCTTTGCTGACAAAGCTCTGTATAGTCAAAGCTATGGGTTTTCCAGTAGTCATATATGTGAGAGTAGGACCATAAAGAAGGCTGAGTGCTGAAGAACTGATGATTTCAAACTGTGATGTTAGAGAAGACTCTTGAGAGTCCCTTGGATTACAAGGAGATCAAACCTGTCAATCCTAAAAGAAATCACCCCTGAATATTCACTGGAAGAACTAATGCTGAAGTTGAAGCTCCAATACTTTGGCCACCTGATGCGAACAGCCAACTTCTTAGAAAAGACTCGGATGCTGGGAAAGATTGAAGGCAGGAGGAGAAGGGGATGACAGTGGACGAGATGGTTGGATGGCATCACTGACTCAATGGACATGAGTTCAAGCAAGTTCTGGGAGATGGCAAAGAACAGGGAAGCTTAGTGTGCTGCAGTCCATGGGGTCACAAAGAGTCAGACAGGACTGAGTGACTGAACCACCACCACCCCAGGCTGCAGAACCAGAAAGCTTTTCACTTGGTTTCTGTGAGGTAGGGGTTGCCTTGCACTGCGGCACAGCGTGTTTACACCACTGTTTCCAGCAAAGCTTTTATCCTGTGATATGTCGAGATGAATTAGGTGAACTTTGAAAAATCCCTTTCTCTCTTGAGAAAATTTTGTTTTTGAGATGAATGTTGCCCATTCAAGTATTACAGGTGAATAAACTTCACTTGGGGGCTTCCCTTGTGGCTCAGCTGTAAAGAATCTGTCTGCAATGCAGGAGACGTGGGTTCGATCCCTGTGTTGGGAAGGTCCCTGGAGAAGGAAATGGCAACCCACTCCAGTACTCTTGCCTGGGAAATCCTGTCCATGGGGTTGCAAAGAGTCTGGCATAACTTAGTGATTAAACAACAACAATAAACTTCACTTGTGAGGCAAGAATTGAACATACTCTCTTGAGATATACCAAGATACCGCAGTGGTCTGCAGGTGGTGAGAAAGAGAAAGTTGGGCCCTAAGCCCAGAACCTGCCTCAATGTGACCTCCACCAGGGCATGTTGCCATCCCCTCTCTCAGTGAGGCCCACTCCTAGGCTTCAGCCTGCTTACTCTCCAAATCTCTCCTTTTTATTTTATAACAGGTTCCCCCATGGCCTCCCACTTTCTGTACTTTTAGACTATAAACTATTTACATGCAGCACCATGAGATTTCTGGACTGTCATCTTATTCCTTTCTTTTTGACAGCTATCCACTTTTAGACAAAGGGTAGGGAGAACAACGCTGTCTACAACAAGAAGCTCTGAGGATGGGGTAGAGTTCAGTGAAGTATATTCCCATGCTTTCCTCAGTTGCTCGTGTGAATTAAGACAAATAAAGCATTGCACTTCCACTACAGACTCCAAGGTCAGAGCTTCTTTGACAAAAGAGGAAAAGAGGAGGAAATCTCTTATTTCTAAAATCTGTTGTAAGACTACATTATCAAAGGAATAGAAGAAATACTTAAAAAGAGAAAAAGGACTGCTAAAATCAAGTCTATATATTGTCACCCTGCTTATGTAACTTATATGCAGAGTACATCATGAGAAATGCTGGGCTGAATGAAGCACAGGCTGGAATCAAGATTTCCAGGAGAAATATCTATAATCTCAGATACGCAGATGACACCACCCTTATGTCAGAAAGTGAAGAGGAACTAAAAAGTCTTGATGAAACTGAAACAGGAGAGTGAAAAAACTGTCTTAAAACTCAGCACTCAAAAAACTAAGATCATAGCATCCCATCCCATCGCTTCTTGGCAAATAGATGGGGAAACAATGGAAACAGTGAGAGACTTTGTTTTCTTGGGCTGCGGGGTCACTGAAGATGGCGACTGCAGCCTTGAGAATGAAAGATGCTTGCTTCTTGGAAGAAAAGCTATGACCAACCTAGACAGCTTATTAAAAAGCAGAGATATTACATTGCTAACAGAGGTCTATCTAGTCAAAGCTACTGTTTTTCCAGTAGTCATGTATGGATGTGAGAGTTGGACCATGAAGAGGGCTGGATTGATGCTTTTGAACTCTGGTGTTGGAGAGGACTCTTGAGAGTCCCTTGGACTGCAAGTCAATCCTAAAGGAAATCAGTCCTGAATATTTATTGGAAGGACCGATGCTGAAAATGAAGCTCCAATACTTTGACCACCTGATTCTAAGAACTGACTCATTGGAAAAGACCCTGATGCTAGGAAAGATTGAAGGCAGGAGGAGAAGGGGATGACAGAGGATGAGTCGGTTGGATGATATCACCAACTCAATGGACATTTGAGCAAGCTCTGGGAGTTGGTGATGGACAGGGAAGCCTGGCGTTCTTCAGTCCATGGGGTCACAAAGAGTCAGACACAACTAAGCTACTGAACTGAACTGAAGATTTATGACATGTTTTTCTGCAGTATTTAAATATTCCTCAAGCCTTTCCGCTTAGAACAAGGACAATGGATGCTTGTTTATGTGTGTGTGTGTGTGTGTTTGAGTGATGATGGAAACATCATTTGCTTGAAATCTCATGGATTAGTTTATGTATGAGAAAATTTTATTCTAATCTAGACTACATCTCTCTTTTAATGGAAATAAAATGACCTCGTAGTAAAATTACATTTGCATGTTTACCTTTGGTAGGACTCCAACCTTAGGTTGAGAACCACTGCATTATTCTCTTTACTGAAGAGGGTGTATGGAAGAAATGGCTAGCTGTTCACCAAGATTCGCTCTCCCCTTCTACAATGTAGAGTCATTTGGGGAAGGAGCTAAAATGAGGGACTATGTTTCTCACCAGTCACCTCCAACTCCACCTTCTTCACCAGCATCTGAGTATGAACTTGTGACTTGTTTTAGCCAATGAACTACGAGCGGAAAAAATGCTTGTTGCTCATGTTCCGGAAGGCTGTGATTGAAAAACTGGTTTGTACTTTACAATGATCAGAATGGCCATCCTCAAAAAGTCTACAAACAATAAATGCTGGAAAGGGAGTGGAGAAAAGGGAACCCTTCTACACTTACACACATTTAGTGTAAATGTAGATTGGTAAAACCACTATGGAGAACAGTATGGCGGTTCCTTAAAAATCTAAATATAGAACTGCCATATGCTCCAGCAATCCCATTCCTGAACATATATCTGGTCAGTTCAGTTAGTTCAGTTGCTCAGTCATGTCCAATTCTTTTCGACCCCATGAAACGCAGCATGCCAGGCCTCCCTGTCCATCACCATCTCCCGGAGTTCACTCAAGCTCACATCCATCGAGTCGGTGATGCCATTCAGCCATCTCATCCTCTGTCGTCCCCTTCTCCTCCTGCCCCCAATCCCTCCCAGCATCAGAGTCTTTTCCAATGGGTCAACTCTTTGCATGAGGTGGCCAAAGTACTGGAGTTTCAGCGTTAGCATCATTCCTTCCAAAGAAATCCCAGGGCTGATCTTTAGAATGGGCTGGTTGGATCTCCTTGCAGTCCAAGGGACTCTCAAGAGTCTTCTCCAGCACCACAGTTCAAAGCATCAATTCTTTGGCACTCAGCTTTCTTTACAGTCCAACTCTCACATCCATACATGACCATTGGAAAAACCATAGCCATGACTAGACGGACCTTTGTTGGCAAAGTAATGAGTAAGCGTCTTTTAATTTCATGGCTGTAGTCACCATCTTCAGTGATTTTGGAGCCCAAAAATATAAAATCTGACACTGTTTCCCCATCTATTTCCCATGAAGTGATGGGACCAGATGCAATGATCTTCATTTTCTGAATGCTGAGCTTTAAGCCAACTTTTTCACTCTCCTCTTTCACCTTCATCAAGAGGCTTTTTAGTTCCTCTTCACTTTTTGCCATAAGGGTAGTGTCATCTGCATATCTGAGGTTATTGATATATCTCCCAGCAATCTTGATTCCAGCTTGTACTTCCTCCAGCCTTGCATTTCTCATGATGTACTCTGCATATAAGTTAAATAAGCAGCGTGACAATATACAGCCTTGAC
>SJYA01002999.1:228511-326155 GCA_006410615.1 Neotragus moschatus | reverse complement strand
ATTTGATCTCTGGTTTCTCTGCCTTTTCTAAAACCAGCTTGAACATCAGGAATTTCATGGTTCATGTATTGCTGAAGCCTGGCTTGGAGAATTTTGAGCATTACTTTACTAGCATGTGAGATGAGTGCAATTGTGCAGTAGTTTGAGCATTCTTTGGCATTGCCTTTCTTTGGGATTGGAATGAAAATTGACCTTTTCCAGTCCTGTGATCACTGCTGAGTTTTCCAAATTTGCTGGCATATTGAGTGCAGCACTTTCAAAGCATCATCTTTGGGGATTTGAAATAGCTCCACTGGAATTCCTTCACCTCCACTAGCTTTGTTTGTAGTGATGCTTTCTAAGGCCCACTTGACTTCACATTCCAGGATGTCTGGCTCTAGGTGAGTGAGCATGGCTGCACCAGTGCAGGAAGAACAAGAAAAGCTACTCCATGTTCAAGGTCAGGAGGGGCAGCCGTGAGGAGATATCCTTCATACAAGGTAAGGAGCAGTGGCTACACTTTGCTGGAGCAGCCGTGAAGAGATACCCTATGTCCAAGGTAAGAGAAACCCAAGTAAGATGGTAAGTGTTGCGAGAGGGCATCAGAGGGCAGACACACTGAAACCATACTCACAGAAAACTAGTCAATCTAATCACATGGACCACAGCCTTGTCTAACTCAATATATCTGGAGAAAACCATAATTTAAAAAAATACATGCACTTCCTCAATGTTCATTGCAGCACTATTCACAAGAGTCAAGACATGGAAGTAAATGTCCTTCGACAGATGAATGGATAAATAAGAGGTGGTATATTTATCTAATGGAATACTACTCAGCCATGAAAGGAATGAAATGAAGCCATTTTGCAGCAACATGGATGAACCTGGAGATGATCATACTAAGTGAAGTAAGTCAGACAGAAAAACTTAGAGAACTTAGTTTGCACACTATCATACAAGTGGAAATGGACAAAGGTGTAATTTGAACTCTGACCTGTTGGAATTCTGAGGACCATGTCTTTTCTATGAACCAATGTCATTCTCCTTCAGTCGGTCAGTACAGTCACTCAGTCGTGTCCAGCTCTTTTCCACTCCATGGACTGCAGCACCTCCAGGCTTCCCAGTTCATCACCAACTCCCAGAGCTTGTCATTCTCCTTGCATGAAACAAAATTGCATGGAAGAAGAGGTAACTGCTAGACATCACTCGCCACTGATATCATGGCCATTTTCCCCCAACTGTGATTAAAATGCCAAGAGCAATGGCTCTGCTAAGTGGATATAGATTTCTAGAGTGTTCCCTGTGGGTATAAAACCTTGGTTTTTACCAAATCAATCCCTCATCCATCGTTCATACTGTCCATCCTGACTTTAGATGACGTCACTAGCTGCCACGTCATCACTCAGCTCAGAGTCTTCTTTATAAGATGAGAACAAAACTAGGAAGGTCAAGACCAAGACGGTGAGGTCTGGATAGGCAAACCTCATGTCATACTGGGCTATTTCCAGCCCCTTAAGAACAGTTGGAAATTTGCCTGCAGAGTAGAGAAAAATGATCAAGTCGGATGCTTCATCAATTGTGTGTGGTATGAAAGATTGAAGCAAGCTGGAGAAATCATGACCAATTCTCAAATGCTTGTTTTCTATCATTTGTTTTGAATACCATCATAGAAGGTAAGACCACTTAGCCACTGTAATTCGGTCTTAGGATAATTTTTTTGAAATATGAAGTTTTTATCTTTTCAAAGGAGAACATTATTCTTTACCGTTTGTATCACAATTTAAATACAATTTTATGCTCATAAACCTTTCTTTTCTACTGTTCTTTGTCAACAGTGGAAGGTAAATAAAAATACCACTTGAATAATGAATGCTAATAAAATTCATAAAGGGAAGAGTGTTTATAGCAGAATTGAAAAATCAATGCCATCAAGTGCCTACACAGTCTAAAAACCCATATTCAAAGTGCATTATTATTTTAAGGACAGGGACCTTTCAAAGTCATTCAGTTCAGTTCAGTTCAGTCATTCAATCATGTCCAACTCTTTGCGACCCCATGAATTGCAGCACACCAGGCCTCCCTGTCCATCACCAACCCCCAGAGTCCATTCAGACTCACATCCATCGAGTCAGTAATGCCATCCAGCCATCTCATCCTCTGTCGTCCCCTTCTCCTCCTGCCCCTAATCCCTCCCAGCATCACAGTCTTTTCCAATGAGTCAACTCTTCGCATGAGGTGGCCAAAGCACCGGAGTTTCAGCGTTAGCATCATTCCTTCCAAAGAAATCCCAGGGCTGATCTCCTTCAGAATGGACTGGTTGGATCTTCTTGCAGTCCAAGGGACTCTCAAGAGTCTTCTCCAACACCACAGTTCAAAAGCTTGAAAGTCATTAGGATGTCTTAAGCCCTTCCAAATTATATGACCTGAGAATATTAAATAAGTATTGCTTTTGTTTTTTGTCCCTACATATTCCAGGAATTGGAGAAGGCAATGGCAACCCACTCCAGTGTTCTTGCCTGGAGAATCCCAGGGATGGAGGAGCCTGATAGGCTGCCATCTACGGGGTTGCACACAGTTGGACATGACTGAAGCGACTTAGCAGCAGCAGCATTCCAAGAATAAAGGCAAAGACAGTTATACAAACAAGCCTGGGCAGCTTGCTAAAAGCAATTGTTCAATCAAACAATGATCATATTTTATGTTACATGCATCTTCTCAAAGATTGGAAAATGGATCTCTAATTTTCACTCAAGAAAGTTCTGATTGCAGTTTTGGCTTTCAGGGTATTAAGCTCAATATGTAAGCCAAATGTAAAAATACAGGAGAGTTTTTTGCTATCCTGCACCCCCCAAAAAGAGTCTCTGGGTATCTAAGACTAGATTATACAAATATTTTTTAAAGGTACAGTCTATACAAGTAAGGAATTAGAGAAAATTAAAGATAAATTCAGCACTTTTAGCTTCCCTCGGTCTTGAATTTCCCAGATAATTGTCCAAATATTTTTTCCTCTTTGCATAAGGAGATACAGCCATCATTTTGTTGAGACAAAAGCATCTTTTGGATTTCTTTAGTTCATTTGTTAACTTATTTTATCAGCATGAGCTGAATGGTGAAGCCATACATATAATCCAGCCCCATGTATGGGTCAAAGCCACCAGCTTGTGATTATAGAATCCTTCTACTCAAGTCAACCAAACACAATGAATAAACATGTGAACAAGAGCTGAGTAACTCGACAAAAAGATATAAATTCTGTGCAATAAATATGAATCTAGCATACCAGCTGGTGAGGAGCAGCATGAANCACATCCATCGAGTCAGTAATGCCATCCAGCCATCTCATCCTCTGTCGTCCCCTTCTCCTCCTGCCCCTAATCCCTCCCAGCATCACAGTCTTTTCCAATGAGTCAACTCTTCGCATGAGGTGGCCAAAGCACCGGAGTTTCAGCGTTAGCATCATTCCTTCCAAAGAAATCCCAGGGCTGATCTCCTTCAGAATGGACTGGTTGGATCTTCTTGCAGTCCAAGGGACTCTCAAGAGTCTTCTCCAACACCACAGTTCAAAAGCTTGAAAGTCATTAGGATGTCTTAAGCCCTTCCAAATTATATGACCTGAGAATATTAAATAAGTATTGCTTTTGTTTTTTGTCCCTACATATTCCAGGAATTGGAGAAGGCAATGGCAACCCACTCCAGTGTTCTTGCCTGGAGAATCCCAGGGATGGAGGAGCCTGATAGGCTGCCATCTACGGGGTTGCACACAGTTGGACATGACTGAAGCGACTTAGCAGCAGCAGCATTCCAAGAATAAAGGCAAAGACAGTTATACAAACAAGCCTGGGCAGCTTGCTAAAAGCAATTGTTCAATCAAACAATGATCATATTTTATGTTACATGCATCTTCTCAAAGATTGGAAAATGGATCTCTAATTTTCACTCAAGAAAGTTCTGATTGCAGTTTTGGCTTTCAGGGTATTAAGCTCAATATGTAAGCCAAATGTAAAAATACAGGAGAGTTTTTTGCTATCCTGCACCCCCCAAAAAGAGTCTCTGGGTATCTAAGACTAGATTATACAAATATTTTTTAAAGGTACAGTCTATACAAGTAAGGAATTAGAGAAAATTAAAGATAAATTCAGCACTTTTAGCTTCCCTCGGTCTTGAATTTCCCAGATAATTGTCCAAATATTTTTTCCTCTTTGCATAAGGAGATACAGCCATCATTTTGTTGAGACAAAAGCATCTTTTGGATTTCTTTAGTTCATTTGTTAACTTATTTTATCAGCATGAGCTGAATGGTGAAGCCATACATATAATCCAGCCCCATGTATGGGTCAAAGCCACCAGCTTGTGATTATAGAATCCTTCTACTCAAGTCAACCAAACACAATGAATAAACATGTGAACAAGAGCTGAGTAACTCGACAAAAAGATATAAATTCTGTGCAATAAATATGAATCTAGCATACCAGCTGGTGAGGAGCAGCATGAAACTAAAAATAATACTGTCGAACTTAAAACAGTGGAAGCCAAGACTTGCCAGAAAATATTCACATTCAACTAACATTTATTGAGTGCCTACTGCACACTAGGGCCCGTGTTAATCACTTCTTATATATCACCTCTTTCATCTTCACAAGAACCCAGCCAAATAAGAGTTACAGATTTCTTCTTCTTTTTTTTAAACAGAGGCAGAAACTGACATACCTCTAGGTTAAATGACAGGTTTCAAGGCCTGGCAACTGGTAAATCTAACCAGGTTTCAGATTAGGGTTTCCTGACTTTACTTAAGGTAGTTCCTCCCAGAAGCAGACCCTGGGCCAAGTTTGATTCCAGGTGATTAAGAAGAAAGTGTTCCCAGCAGCAAGTAAGTAGGAAAGGGATGGGCAGGGAAACAGTACATGCACGCTAAGTCACTTCAGTCTTGTCTAACTCTTTGCAGCTCCATGGACTATAGTCTGCCAGGCTCCTCAGTCCGTGGGATTCTCTAGGCCAGAATACTGGAGTGGGTTGCTGTGCCCTCCTCCAGGGGATCTTCCAGATCCAGGGATGGAACTCACTTCTGAATTGGCAGGCAGGATCTTTACCACCAGCACCACTGGGGAAGCCCAGGGAAACAGACAAGGGTGCAATTATAGATGAAGCCTTAGACTGAGGTTCTGCTTTGAGGCAAATGCAGACTTTGTGCTCCCTCATCAGCTAGTCTGGCTGGCCGAGCCCTTCGCTCTCTGCAGAGCAACTCTCTCAGGTAGCAGTACTTAGTAGCAGAGCAAGCAAAAGCAAGTGGAAGCTGGATGCAAAGAGCAGATAAAAGAATGTCATCAGAGCCCACTCTAGACTCCAAGACATGTGCTTCTTCCTGAATTGTGTTTGTGTAACTTTGGAATAAAAGTTTTTCTCCCGAATTATGTAAACAAAAGTGTAACTTAATAAAAGCACCCAGGACTTCCCTGGTGGTCCAGTGGTTAAGACTCTGGGCTTCTACTTCAGGGGGTGCAGGTTTGATCCCTGATTGGTAAAGTTCCACATGCCTCACTGTGGACAAACCCAAGAAGAGTTATTCAAAGGGAATCTTCAAAGACTGTAGAGTTACATGGTTGGGAAATTTCTTTAGTTCCAACCGGGGGAAAAAAAAATCACCCATATAAGACCTATGGCTTCAACAGTTTGTGTGAATGTGATATTTTCCCTTGAGCTTTCCTGGAAATGAAGGGAAAAGGAGACCATTTTTGTTATTGTTTTGTTTCCTCTCTCTCTTAATTTCACATTTTTGGAAAATAATTTTGGATGAGGGCTTCTTTTGTGGCTCAGATAGTAAAGAATCTGCCTGGGTTCAACCCCTGGATCTTCTGGGAAGGGAATGGCAACCCACTCTAGTATTCTTGCCTGGAAAATCCCATGGACAGAGGAACCTACATGGCTACAGTCCATGTGGTTGTAAAGAGTCAGACATGACTGAGCGGTGAACTTTCATTTCAATGAACCACAGTTTGTTGGTGTAATAAGTCAAGCAGGACCAATTCTATTATTGTTTCTTAGGAAAAAATGACTTATTAGTACTGACATCTTGCTACATTTTTTAAAAAGCCTCTGTCATCCTTGCTTCCCTTCTGCAGCTTCTCTTCATGTCTTTACTTCTCCTGGGTATATAATTGTTCTGTTCAGTAGTGGAACCAATGACATTTATTTCAATAAGCTGCTTTAATGCTTCTTCAGAATTGACCAACACTTTACCAGTCACTCCTGGGAGCATATCTGCTCTAAGACCCCTCTAGTAATCAGGAGATCTCATCAACTCTACCTCTTTTCTCCTGTTCCAGGTGCCAATATGGGCCCTGAACTTGACCAGGCAGGAAAGAGCCTACCTATGTTTAACACCATGATTGACCTTCACTGGCAGCCAGAACCATGACCAAGAAGCTGTGAATCTTCCACTGAGAACAATAAAAGTGTTTGCTGAGAAGGACTAAGGTCTCCCTCTCTAAGGTCTAAGCCACATGCTCACATTTAGCGGATCAAGTAGACTACATAGAATGCCCCCTAGGGTTTGAATGCTAACTTCCCACACTTCTTCCCCAAGGACTAGGAGGAAGTCTCCGATTGTCTCACTTGCATCCTCATCTTCCCGTGTCATCCCCGGCCTCCATCGTTCACTGGTCCTTGTGTCTGCTCATTGTATTTCTCAAGCTTGTCTGTGTCAGAAATGGGTACTTCATTCTGATTAGTCCTCATTTTCCAGAGAATCCTCTCCTGTAGTTGCTCAAAGTGCATGCTTTCCACGAAGTGCTGCATTTGGCTCTCCCAGATTCAACTTACACCATTCTTGGGTATAAAAACAAGAGGAACGTTGGTCTTCTTCAACACACGCTCTATAATCAGCCAACCAAAACCACCAGTTACACCAGAAATAGCTTCCTTCTCCTGCACTGTCCGTCCTCTGCCCGAGGCCCTCTGAGTGCAGTTTTCGGCATGTGAGTGTGCACACTTACTCTCTGGCATCATTGTGCCTGTGCGCCAGGAAGCATCCCACAGTTTTCTGCTCTCCCTCATCATGTGAGCTTTGCAGAGGTCCTCTGTGTGTGGGCAGGGCCCGACGTTCAGAAAGCGTTCATGCATAGTTCCCTACATTATTGCTCCACGTGGAAATGTAGACTGGAAATTGTATTCACATCTTGGGCCAATTATCAGAATCTCTGCCACATAAGAAGAGAAATAGGGAGATAGACTGATTTCTTTTAATAATCAGCACAGTTAGTGAAATATAACCTGTCACTTACCACTAATCAAACATGAGCGCTTCGAAGTTTCTGTGACTTCAGAAAAGGCACTTACGCTTAATTTATAATCAGTTCCAGAAAAGTAAGTGACATTTCATAGATCAAATACAAGATAGCCAAACTAGGATACATTAACATTACATTTAGCTATATTTTTTAAATTATATGAAGCAATAAATTGAGATGGATTAGTAACCAGAGAGAAGCTGAGAAATGTTAGGCATCTGAAAAGACATTTATTATCACATATGCAATTGACTATCAAAAATACTGATTGCTTCCATTACAGAAGAAGCCAGATTCTGATAAAGGAGAGAAATATTTCATAAGCATTTTTTAAAAGGTACTAAAATATTACATACCTCTTTCTGCTTTCAACTGGATGGAGAACTGAACTCTTTTTCTCATATTAAAAGCTCTTTGTCACTCTCCTTCTATAAATCACTTCTCATTGCTTGAAATGTGGGCCAATTCTGTAGGCTTTTCCTCAGACTTTTTTGTTGTTGTTGCTACTATGGGCTAAAATCTACCAGAAGGCTTTCAAAGAAGATTCAGGTATGATGCATAGAAAAAACTATAGAAGTAGAGTCTCTTAGTATAAGAGGAGGCAACGGCCTAACCCACTCCAGTATTCTTGCCTGGAAAATCACATGGGCAGAGGAGCTGAGCGTGCGGGAGTCCATGGAGTTGCAGACAGTTGGACATAATTGCGTGACTGAACACATAGCACACACTCTTAGCATAGAGATGGTTTGTAATTCAGAGGTAATTTCATAAAAAGAGAATCATGATGGTGAAACATCATACCACTGTGTTGTTTTTAATATAGCATCTAAAATGATTTAAGTTGGATTTTGGAAGGAACCCATGCAAAAGACAGACCTAAAACTAATTTTTTCCCTGAAAATAATATCAAGTGGATGTTGATTTGAAGGGATGGAGTAGAGAAGTGTATTGGGCACTGTCATCCGTTTTGAATATAGACATGACCAGACATGAACTGGTGCCAGACAAAGATCTTTCTATGGCTGGTTGAAATCTTCTGTGCCTCTCCCTTTTGCTCAATCTTTAGATGTCTCTGATTATTATCATCTTTTTTATTTTTCAGTATTAACTGAGACTTCTGAGCTTCACTCTCTTTTTCCTAATTATAATTTCTCAAATATCTGAACAGTTTCTGATTTCACAATGTCAGATAAAACCAAATGAAACAAAATTTCTCACTGTCTTAGCTGATCAAGGACCCAAATTTCAGGCATCTAAGAGGTGGTGAAAGGAATGAGAAGATGACGAGATTCCTAAAGGATATGGAAATCAATGTCTTTTATTCTCCTTGGAAAAAGAAAAATAAAAAATTATACTTGATGAAAAAGTAATGAGCCTTGGTCAGGCCAAGACTTATGTGGCATAACCCTAAACCTAACCCTAACCCTAATTTTTATTGCTTACACAGATATCTAGGACCTGAATTTAAGAATGAAATAAATTCCTTCTTATCAACAGTTGAAGGTAAAGTTGTATCAGCAAGCCTTGAGTTTTTTTTTTTTTTTAAGTATCTATCTATCATCTACCTATCATCTACATATTTTTGTTCATCATTCTGAAAGGAAATTTTTAAGATTTTAGAATGGGAAAAAGGATTGCTAGGTATCTATTCAGTGGAATGCCAGAGTCTCGGGATAGTCTACTCTTACAGAGATGTGAACCTTTGTCTTTCACTAGGCATTATACTTTGTTAGAACTTTGACCACCTGATGCAAAGAGCCAACTCATTGGAAAAGACCCTAATGCTGGGAAAAATTGAGGGCAGGAGGAGAAGGGAGCAGCAGAGGACGAGATGGTTGCATAGTATCACTAACCAATGGACATGAATTTGAGCAAACTCTGGGAGATCGTGAAGAACAGGAAAGCCCGGCACACTGAAATCCATGGGGTCACAAAGAGTCAGACATGACTTAGCAACTCAACAACAACAACAGGCTGTTATACAACACTG
Source organism: Neotragus moschatus (assembly GCA_006410615.1). Lineage (NCBI taxonomy): Eukaryota > Metazoa > Chordata > Mammalia > Artiodactyla > Bovidae > Neotragus > Neotragus moschatus. The sequence goes on along the minus strand of SJYA01002999.1, from coordinate 316,900 downwards.
AAGAAAAAGACTAACCAGTAGAAAATGGAAATTATCCAATGCAAATATTTCCTCTTGGCTTTGCAAATGATTCCTGTTCATGGCAGTGCAAATGAATTTTGACCAGTAAAGAATGTAAATTAAATCTACATTGTTAGAACCAGTTCTAACAACTTGTTCCCTTATTAATGTGTCAAAAATATTTTTGACATGTGTTCATTTTATATATATATGAGTCATGATTTTATATTTGTTGGAAGACTAATAATACTCAATAAGGGTCTTCTTTTCCCTTTTAGAGTTAAAAGGATTCTGGAGAGAGTGCCATCACGCCAGGAGGAGCAGAATCTCTTGGTACCGCTGTGGAATACTTTTGCAGAATACCAGAAAGATTTGGGATATGGTTTGGTGTGGAGAGGGCTGAAAACATTGTGATAATGAGAACAAAGAGCCAGCTGTCTTCTCTACATACTCAGGTTTCTAGGAGTGCACTATACAGATAAGCTTCTGGGGGAAAGGGACAGAGGAGAGAGAGAATGTCTTTCCTGAAACTTTTCTCTTACCCTTTGTTTCTTGACTTAATATTTCTAACACGTCATTATTTGTTTTGCTTTCTTCCTAGAAGAAATTTCACAGAATGCCTGCAATTTATACAGCAGATATTTTTATTTTGGCATGCTGTCATTTTCATTTCTTTCCAGAGAAAATAATTTCAAAACACTTTGTCAGTAAAAATGTTGTACATCTGTCTTTCTAGAATATATATCATGTCATCCACTATTCCTTCACTCACCCAAACCCTATGATTAACCAGAAACCTTAGTTGATTTTTAAATTTTCTTACTAAATGTTATAGTGCTTTCCTATAAGCTACCGGGGCAGATCCTGGGCAAGCCTGAGAACTGTGAATAAGATGCAGCTTATGATTAGGGAACAAGAGCAGCAAAATTCAACTGCAAGTTATAGGATTAGTAACAGACCAGCTCAGTGATTCCCAAGCAGAGTTTGTGGTTGTAGACTGAGTGAGAAGCCAGACTTACAGCAGAAAGTGCGTGTTGAACACACCTAGTCAACTCAGCCTGCTGCTGAAACACTGTTCATCTGTTTCCTTCTCTGGAAGTTGTCATCAACTGCTGCTGCTGCTGCTGCTAAGTCGCTTCAGTCGTGTCTGACTCTGTGCAACCCCACAGACGGCAGCCCACCAGGCTCCCCCGTCCCTGGAATTCTCCAGGCAAGAACACTGGAGTGGGCTGCCATTTCCTTCTCTAATGCACGAAAGTGAAAAGTGAAAGGGAAGTTGCTCAGTCGTGTCCGACTCTTCGCGACTCCATGGACTGCAGCCCACCAGGCTCCTCCATCCATGGGATTTTCCACGCAAGAGTACTGGAGTGGGGTGTCATTGCCTTCTCCATCAACTGATGCTGTTGCTGCTACTGCTGCGAAGTCGCTTCAGTCATGTCTGACTCTGTGCGACCCCAGAGACAGCAGCCCACCAGGCTCCCCCATCCCTGGGATTCTCCAGGCAAGAACACTGGAGTGGGTTGCCATTTCCTTCTATGTCCCCACAAATGCCTATGAGCCCGGCCAGGGAAGACCTTGGTGGGAGACCTAAATATGTTTCTTTCCCTACATATTTGAGCTCAAAGATTCATAGCCACCTTCAGGAAACACTGTAAAATGTTCAAGAAGGGAGGAGAGAGAACATCAAGAAAGAGGCATTTGCCCACACACCTTTGTTCCTGCCTTGGGTTGGAGGAGTATTCTTCTTCAGATCTGTGAATGTCTGGGACTGCACTTAGCACAGGCTGCAAATACAAAGCTGGATTATCAAAGGAGATCAGTGTCCCCTCCAGAGAAGGGCAGCACCTGGTCTTAGGCTTGGGCTAAGAATATATACTTGGTTCTGTCTGTCTTGTATAACTTGGTGTCCAGGTCACTATATGACATTCTACTTTGAAGCTTGGTAGTTCTCTTTGCTTGAGCTGAAGTATCTGCCATCTTCCTTGACTTCTTATATGAAAATCAAATGAGTGCCAGTTTATTCCAGCCACACTGGAATAAATATTCAGGGTGGCTGCTTGAAGATGAAAGTAGAGTAGGTTTGACAGAACAAGTAAAAGCAAAAGTCGCTCAGTAGTGTCTGACTCTTTGTGACCCCATGGACTATACAGTCCATGGAATTCTCCAAGCCAGAATACTGGAATGGTAGCTGTTCTCCAGGGGATCTTTCCAACCCAGNTATGAGCCCGGCCAGGGAAGACCTTGGTGGGAGACCTAAATATGTTTCTTTCCCTACATATTTGAGCTCAAAGATTCATAGCCACCTTCAGGAAACACTGTAAAATGTTCAAGAAGGGAGGAGAGAGAACATCAAGAAAGAGGCATTTGCCCACACACCTTTGTTCCTGCCTTGGGTTGGAGGAGTATTCTTCTTCAGATCTGTGAATGTCTGGGACTGCACTTAGCACAGGCTGCAAATACAAAGCTGGATTATCAAAGGAGATCAGTGTCCCCTCCAGAGAAGGGCAGCACCTGGTCTTAGGCTTGGGCTAAGAATATATACTTGGTTCTGTCTGTCTTGTATAACTTGGTGTCCAGGTCACTATATGACATTCTACTTTGAAGCTTGGTAGTTCTCTTTGCTTGAGCTGAAGTATCTGCCATCTTCCTTGACTTCTTATATGAAAATCAAATGAGTGCCAGTTTATTCCAGCCACACTGGAATAAATATTCAGGGTGGCTGCTTGAAGATGAAAGTAGAGTAGGTTTGACAGAACAAGTAAAAGCAAAAGTCGCTCAGTAGTGTCTGACTCTTTGTGACCCCATGGACTATACAGTCCATGGAATTCTCCAAGCCAGAATACTGGAATGGTAGCTGTTCTCCAGGGGATCTTTCCAACCCAGGAATTGAACCCAGATCTCCCACATTGTAGGCTGATTCTTTGCCAGCCGAGCCACAAGGGAAGCCCTGACGTGTGTACAAATAGTGTCTAAGAAATAAAGAAGCAAATACCTGTTTTTAATCTAAAATTGATCAGGCTTATGCTTTTTTAAAGCAATTTAAAAAACTTTCAAACAGAAAAGTTTATATGTATAATTTTTGCTGAATCATTTGAGAAAATGTTGCAGATGTCACAATCCTTTATTCCCTTACAGAATCACAATATAATAATCAAGAAATTCAACATGGGGAGGGAGGGTCACAAGGGAGGGGACCTATGTTTAGCTATGACTGATTCATGTTGATGTTTGGCAGAAACAATTCTGTAAAGCAATTATCCTTCAATTTAAAAATAAATTAAAAAAGAAATTCAACACAGATACATTACGATTCTCTCCCGTTCTTCAACATATAGTCCATGTCCAAGCTTCACCCTTGTCCCAATAACCATCTTTACAACAAGTTTTATTTTTTGATTCAAGACTCAATACAGTAGTAATTGTTTTCAGTCCCCTTATATCTAGATTAGTTTTCAGCCTTTCTTTGAACTGAGTTAGACAGTTTTGAAGAGTACAGGTCATTTGGTTTTTAAAAGTCCCTTAGTTTGTGCTTGTAGGATGGGTTCCTTGTGATAAGACCTAGGCAAAGATACTGTGTTTTTTTCGGGAGGGGGCCAGAAATTCTACATAAGTAATGTAGTGTCCTTCTTAGCACATCAAAGCTGGAATTTTGTGATGTTATTTTGTTTTGTTATTGGTGACATTAGCTTTGATCATATGGTTAAAAATGAAAGTCATGCAGGATTTGGCAGTAGAATGAATATTATAGGTTTATTCTACTCTATTAAGTAAATTTTTGTATCTAATAGACTAATATGTGAAGAGATACTTTCAGACTATACAAGTAACTTGTTCCTTAAAAACATTTTAGCCAATGGTTTAAGTATGCAGATGGTGATTGCAGCCATGAAATTAAGACACTCCTTGGAAGAAAAGTTATGAGCAACCTAGATAGCATATTCAAAAGCAGAGACATTATTTTGCCGACTAAGTTCCGTCTAGTCAAGGCTATGGTTTTTCTAGTAGTCACGTGTGGATGTGAGAGTTGGACTGTGAAGAAGGCTGAGCGCTGAAGAATTGATGCTTTTGAACTGTGGTGTTGGAGAAGACTCTAGAGAGTTCCTTGGACTGCAAGGAGATACAACCAGTCCATTATAAAGGAGATGAGTCCTGGGTGTTCTTTGGAAGGAATGATGCTAAAGCTGAAGCTCCCGTACTTTGGCCACCTCATGCGAAGAGTTGACTCATTGGAAAAGACTCTGATGCTGGGAGGGATTGGGGGCAGGAGAAGAAGGGGAAAACCGAGGATGAGATAGCTGGATGGCATCACTGACTTGATGGGCGTGAGTCTGAGTGAACTCCGGGAGTTGGTGATGGACAGGGAGGCCTGGCGTGCTGCGATTCATGGGGTCGCAAAGAGTTGCACACGACTGAGTGACTGAACTGAACTGAAGTATCTGTAATGATTCTTCCTTGAAACAACTTATTATTATAGAGTTTGAAAATGATTTTGTAGCTAGTTCATTTATTTCATGTATGATGGTAAGAATTCTGCTGGAAAGGGGGCTTCCCCTTTCTGTCTTCCTCTTTCCTTCCCCCTCTCATTTCATCTTGATGTGACAGCTCCCTTTTCCTATGGTATGTTATTAGAATTTTAACCTGTTTGTGATGGAGAGTTATGACCACTTTGTAGTTATTTGAACCATGTGGATAACAAAGGCACCATATCACCCTTTTCGTCTCTGTAACCACTATACCACAAGCTTCACTATGTCAGTGTGCACAAACATTTTAAAATATATCCCACACAAAGAAATACATTTCCCATTATAATCCTGTGTTCATATACCTGTGCGTTCACATAGCTGAAAAATACCACTTAGGTTTATTACCCTTAACATATATGAATCATATTGTCTAGTCTATTGTTTTGTTAAAAGATGGCATGCATCTATGCGAATCTACTCAATATACCATAGCAGAATACCATAGACTGGATGGCATGAGCAACAGGAGCTTGCTTCTCGCTTCTGGAGACTGGATCAAGTATAGTCAGATTCAGTTCCGCCCAGAGGATCCTCTTTCTGACAGCAGCCGTTCACGTCCTCACTGTGTCCTCACAGCAGAGACAGAAAGAGAGACACGCAGGGAGAAAGAGACTGGGATGGGGTCGGGGAGAGGGAGAGAGAGGAAAAGCTCTCTGGCCATCCCTTCTTATGAGAACACTGCTGCTGCTGCTGCTAAGTCGCTTCCATCGTGTTTGACTCTGTGCGACCCCATAGACAGCACCCTACCGGGCTCCTCTGTCCCTGGGATTCTCCAGGCAAGAACACTGGAGTGGGTCACCATGTCCTTCTCCAGTGCATGAAAGTGACCTCAGGATATCATTTAAACCTAACCACCTCCCAAAGGAATCATCTACACCATCACATTGGGCATCCAGTCTTCAACCTATGACTGTTGTGGACACAATTCAGTCCACAGCACCACCTCATAAATTGCTCTCATATCCATCATTGGGTAATGACCCACAGTTAGAAAAACTCTGTTCTATGACTCATATTTTGCCCACTGTCTCTGAACTCTAGGGAAGTTTCTTCTAAGTTCTATGTTAATCTCTCCTATTGTTCTAACCACATGCACATATAAACACCACAGTCCTATATGATGTGGAGATAAATAGTTCTGAGAACGTATAATGGCAAACAGTCCTTGAAATTAAAAAATGGCCTTCCAAATTCAAACACATTATCACGTAAAAACAAGTTCCTAGCTATTTACAGAGTTGCAAATACATTAAACCATTGTTGTCTGGTATTCAGAGTGAGGAGGCCCATTTTACACATGGAGACCGTTTGCATGTGGGACCCATGGATTATTCATTACTACTCTGTTTCCTGGTCATTTCAAGTACTCATTTACCTTAACCAGGTTGACTGATGGTCTTTCTTTCGTCAAATAACTCATTGTTTGACTGAATCGACCAAGTAACAGCTTGTGTTTTGGAGATAGTGCAAGTAAAGGCAGAGCTGACAGTTAATCTAATGAGACCATTTGTTTTGGGTGGATCTTAACGCAGTCTTAAGGAAAACAACCATCAGTAACTATCCCTGCACAGATAAGATAATAATTTTGAGAAACAGAAGGTAGCTATTATTTAAGCTTTCCTTCTTTTAATTTGTTTCTTAATAATGTGAAGCTACTTGGGAATGATGAAGTAGATACCAAATATTTTTCTAAGCTAATGAAATATTTTTGTCAGGAATCTAACAAATGAATTTTATTTTCTAAAGAAGGTCCATAGAAAAAGTTGCTGGGGATTAATCATTCAAACCTGAAATCAACATTTTGATATCTCAGATATACTTGAGAAAGTCATTGAGTCATACTACCGATTCCCTAGGGCTGGTTTCTTTAGAATATTTCAGAATGCAATCCATCCTGGAAATCTATGTTTCTCCAAATAAGATAGTTTCTTATGTTCACCATTAAGCTTTTTCTTTAGTGAATTTAGGGGTGATTGGTGACTTCCACGTTAAAATTGGGCTATAATTGTCAGAGTGATCATATTCTATGGTTTAGAACTATGAGTCTTGTATAGTCATTCACTGTTGGTGCTAAGTTATACCTCTTTGTCATATTTATATACTGTTCCTATCTAAATAATTCCCACCAACCAATGAAGGTAGAATAATCTCTACACAAATAGGGGTGATGATCGAGTGCCTTAATTTTCATAAGATATCAACCTCTTTCTTTTTACTGTCAACCAGTTTTCAAAGACCAAAGATGGTCCAGAATCAGCAATACAGAATCAGGTCAGTTCAGTCGCTCAGTCGCGTCCAACTCTTTGCGACCCATGAACTGCAGCACGCCAGGCCTCCCTGTCCATCACTAACTGCTGGAGTCTATTGAGTCAGTGATGCCATCCAGCCATTTCATCTTCTGTCATCTCCTTCTCCTCCTGCCCTCAATCTTTCCCAGGATCAGGGTCTTTTCAAATGAGTCAGCTCTTTGCATCAAGTGGCCAAAGTATTGCAGTTTCAGCTTCAACATCAGTCCTTCCAATGAACACCCAGAACTGATCTCCTGTAGGATGGACTGATTTGATCTCCCTGCAGTCCAAGGGACTCTCAAGAGTCTTATCCAACACCACAGTTCAAAAACACCAATTCGTCAGCACTCAGCTTTCTTTATAGTCCAAATCTCACATCCATACATGACTACTGGAAAAACTGTAGCCTTGGAGATGGACCTTTGTGGACAAAGTAATGTCTCTGCTTTTGAATATGCTGTCTAGGTTGGTCATAACTTTCCTTCCAAGGAGTAAGTGTCTTTTAATTTCATGGCTGCAGTCACCATCTGCATTGATTTTGGAGCCCCCCAAAATAAAGTCAGCCACTCTTTCCCCATCTATTTGCCATGAAGTGATGGGACCAGATGCCATGATCTTAGTTTTCTGAATGTTGAGCTTTAAGCCAACTTTTTCACTCTCCTCTTTCACCTTCATCAAGAGGCTCTTTAGTTCTAAACATTTTTCAGAAGAAAAACCTGACATTATCTAGTGCCTGAGTTTTTATTCAAAGTTCAATCATACAAAATGCATGGAGGATTGCCTATACGATCTATAGCCTCTTCGTTGCTCAGTTTTCTTGAATTGAGAGAAAGTACAAAAAGCAGTCATAATAAATTTGCCTTACATCCATATAAGAATGCATGCATGCATGCTCAGTCGCTTCAGTCGTGTCTGACTCTTTGGAACCTGTGGACTGTAGCCCACCAGCCTCCTCTGTCCATGGGATTCTCTAGGCAAGAATACTGGAGTGAGTTGCCATGCCCTCCTCCAGGGGATCTTCTCGACCCAGGGATCGAATCCATGTCTCCTGGATTGCAAGCAGATTCTTTTCACTTATTGTCTTCTATACCTAGAGAACAGGCAGAACTTTTCCTTTAGTGTCCCAAAAGAGAAAACAAAATGATTGGATATCAGTACAGAAAACAGTGATGAAATGTCTCTATTTGCCCAGAATGGCCTGGTTTCTACCTGTTGTTCTAATGTAATTATGAAGAGTAACGTCTTTTATCATTTTCAAAATTGTCTGGGTTTGAAATGTAATTATGTGGTCCCCCTATCACAGGAACACAAATTCTGCCCAGTTTGGAGTTAAGAGAAAAGGAGACCAAGCATTTCCCACCCACTCAATAGACTCCGGCAGTTGGTGATGGACAGAGAGGCCTGGCGCGCTGCAGTTCATAGGGTCGCAAAGAGTTGGACACGACTAAGCGACTGAACTGACCTGATTCTGTATTGCTGATTCTGGACCATCTTTGGTCTTTAAGTTTTCTTCTTACAGAGTTTGTCTTTGTGTCGTGGGCAAACCCCTAAACAGTCTACCTGAATAGAAACAACATTGGAGCCAAGGATCTAGAACTGGTCAGGTCTTGGAAAAGTAAAATTCCTCCTTTGATCAAGGCTTAGAAGCAGTGTGGACGTCTGAATGTTTCTCTGCATTGTCCTGAATAGGAAATACAGGGTTAGGAAAACTTTTTCTTCACAGAGATTATAGGATTCAAACTAAGACCATAGTCAGAGTGAAGGATTCCCTTAACTTTGATAAATTCTTTGGCACACAGCTCAAACACCAACGCTATCCTGTAGCCTCATGCTGATGACGTCAAAATATTTGGATGTTATAAAAATAACTTATTTCTATGGTGTGTATGGCCAAGACTACTGTTTGGAACCTTTCATTCACCCCTACAGGGGCTGCAGAGAAAAACTGTGTGCATGAGTGACACTCAAGAAATAAAAACTATTTCTTTCCTTGAGTATATTTATAAATCATCAGCGTACATTTGTAACCCCAAAGAGTACAATATCCTTACATAGCATGCATACCAGAGTCATTATTTCTTTAAAAATCTTTTTTGAAAATATAGCAGCAATTTTCATTTGAAAGTCAGACATCCTACAGCAGCTAGCAAATTGCAGACCCACGAAGTCAGCTACATTTCTGTCTTTTCCTTGATTGGAGAATTGGGCAGAAATGATCAAGATCAATCCAGGATGCATGAATTTCACCTTCTTCAGTTTCTGAATGTTATACGAGGCCTGTAATTTCGTCTACAAGATGACGCTCTTAGGGAGTGAACAAAGAAAGCAATTGATGCTTTATTTTTCTTCTTGCAAATCATTTTGCTTATTACCTTCTTCAAAGTACAATGGAGTGAATAGTGATTATTCTTGCATAGGCATAAATGCATATATGTGGAAGAAGCTAAAAATGAATGGCATGAAAATAGCTTTCAACTTCCAAAATCATTTGTTCAATCTGCCAAAATAAGGCCAGATTTGCACAGTGGACTTAAAAGTCAACTTAAAATAGAATAGTCTCTTCCAGCTTTGTGGCTAGCTCTGGGTCCAGTACTGTAAGGTGAACAGAAGTAAAAATTACTAATGTAGATTTTTCTACCTATGGTCGGGACTATGGGGAGAATCTAAAAACACACCCTTATTTCTCAGAGTACACATCACAGCTTAACAAGCACTGATGTAGTCGGTAGGTTGTATTTGTAAAGCTTCAGAAGCACATGGACCCATCTAGAACTTGAAGCTTGTTTAGTTCAACACCATGTTATTGAGTTCCTACTATGCACTTTACATATTTTAAGGTATATATTTGTGAAATTAGTTCATGGGTCCTATTCTATGAATGACTAGAAATAAATGTTTAGTTGGTTAACATAAATTTTTCTTCCTTTTCCCTTGTCCTCCATCATAAGTATGTATCCTTAGTCAGTGCTCTTAGAGTGTGTAAATATATCTTTTCCTATCTAAATCATTTGCAAATGACTGCCCACATGAATTTCACTTCATGAATTGCCAATAATTGTACATATTACTCTTCAGCTTACACATATACAGTGAACTCTCACTTAGGCACAATGATTAAGGAATGATCACTAACAGTTAACTGACCATTCCAGTTAACTGATAACTATGTGACACATTTCCAGAAATTAAGCAAAATTGCAAGCACTGTGTAACACATCATTTAATCTTGTCTTTCACAGGCACAGGGGATTTTAGAGTCTTCATGTGGCTCAAACTCTACTGTTACATGAACACCAGGGCTTATCAAAATTTATCTTTGGAATATATTTTATGAGGACTCAGCCCTCTTTTCCTCATCCCTGATTAATTTACTCTTCCTTCTGAAATCTGTTTTTTGTTTGTTTCATTAGATTATTTATTTTAATAATATCTCATGAGGTTACCCATTAATATACATTATTTCAAATGTTCAAGTACTACTTTCACCATAAAAATAAGTTTAAATAATTCAAAAAAAGTATCATGCCATTAACAAACTGCCCAAAGCATGATGTCTGTTTTGTCATATACATTTCAAAAACATTATTTCAAACATTATTTTAAAAGGATAAGTTTATTTTACTTCTCTGCTTAAAAATACCAATGGCGCTCTCTCTTTCAGGATACCAATTCAAAATTGTCAGTATGGTCTGGACCATACATACTTTTGGGGTCACACATCATCAGGCTTCTCTATTTCCCAGTTCCACCCAGCACAGCTGTATCGTCTTTCTCTTCAGTCTATCCTCCAATTAGAAAAAATGATTCTCAGATCCCAGAAGCCTCTGTGTACTTCCTGGCCTCCAGGCCTCTGCACCTGCTGCCCCTGTGACTGGACCATTATTTTTCTGTTCTATACTTTCTATCCCACTGCATGAGTAATTCATATCCCTTCAGATATCAGCTTTATCGTGGATTTATCCAAGGGTCCTGCCTGCCTCTCTGATACGTCTTTGAGCCTCATACATGCTAAGTCACTTCAGTTATATTTGACTCTTTGTGACCCTATGGACTGTAGCCTGTCAGGTTCGCTGTCTATGGGGTTATCCAAGCAAGAATACTGGAGTGGGTTGCCATGCCCTCCTCCAGGGGATCTTCCTGACCCAGAGATCGAACCCACATCACATTGTGTCTCCTACATTGGCAGGTGAGTCTTTACCACTAGCACCACCTGGGAAGCCTCAGGGATCCCATAGCAGATCACTAAACATCCTTCATCCCAGCACTTTGGACTCAGATTTCCTGTTTATCTTTCTGTCTCCCCAAGTCTTTTAGGGCCTCCATGGTAATGAGTTAAGTCTTTCTCACCATTAAAAACCCAACGGCTAACACAGTGACATAGATGTTGCTCCATATATTTTAATGAAATAAATGAACATACTGCTTTATCAAAAAGCATAAAATTTAATCTGTTTAAATATCACTTTTCTATATACACTATAAGAAAAGATAGCAGATAAACTATTTACAATGAATCTTTAGTTACCTGGTGTGTGTCCTAGAAGATCCATTCTAAAATTAATACCCAATATTAACATGTTTGCTTGTCACTTCTTTTCAGAAAAGATAAGTGCAGATTGGGCAAATGCAGAGCTACTTAGGCCCAAACCAGCTGGTTAGGCTGCCCTTCATAAAAATGAATATAAGATTCTGCTCATTTGTACGCTCTGATTATTACAAGAGGAGACGGATTACAGACTATGTCCTTAGAACAAAGAGTGGCAGAAAATGCGAAAAAGGAACTGTGGATGTATCACGTTAAATAGATTCTCCGATCTGGTGAAAGTGAAAACTAAATATGCTAAAACTCTGAGAATTTAATTAAGCAACCCCATACAGGAAAAGTATTTAATTAAGAGGTAATCAATAAGATTCCAAGTTTGTTAAGACATAATCAAACTCAACTGATGTCTTCATCTTCCAGGAAAGCATCCTCATAAAGAAACAGTACCTCCCATCCTCAAGGATGTGACCAAAGACGCAGAGTCCGGTGGCAATGCCTGAGAGAGGGCTCCTAGCTGTGCGCGAGTGAGAAGACCTGGGGCAGGAAGTCTGCCTTTGTAGTAACTGGCTGTGCTCTGGTGATTAATAACCCTCCAGTCCAAAGATTTCCAAACATAAATGCTTATTTCTCATGTGTGTTTCATGTTAGCTGTGTCAGTTACAGCTCCATGTCAACATCCCTTTCCTGCAAATCCCGGCTGAAGGAGAAGCGCTTTTTGGGACATGGCATTCTTATGGGGAAGGAGACATGAAAAGCAATGTTTAAACACACAATCATGGCTATGATTCTTTTCAGATAAGACGTGTCATAACTGCTGCCATGCCACTGGCCTGATATTAGACTGAAGAAGTGCCTGCCAGCAGCACAGAAGCTCTGCAAGTTGTTTGTACAGTAGGATAGCGCTATGTGCTCTTTTATAAAAGGGAGTGAATACTTGGGAACAATAATATAATGGACTGACTGTCCTTGAACTGGGACACGCAGAAGACCGAGTCAAAATGAGGAACATGGCAGGGATGTGTGAGCTTGAAAAGCAAAGGCCCTGTGGGATAACATTTCTAAACGCTGTGGCTAGTCCCCTATTATATGTGGAAGTTGTGTGGCTGGAGGTTAAGGACTCGTGCACACAGATCTCAGATTGTGCTGGGTGGGAATCTGTTTATTCGCTTGGTGACCTGGTGAGGCACTTCACTTTTCTGAGCCTCAGAGTCTATTTTCTGATCATGAAATATCAAAGAAAAATCCACATGCTTCTCTTATATGTAATCACTCCACCTGCAGTTAAGGTGAGGCCATGAGACAGGTTCTGGGCAGTGGGATAGGAAACTTCCAGATATGGCCCCTAAAATCTGCCCTGAGACCCTCAGCTTATTTTCTTCTATTCTGCAGAGCAAGAATTGGAGAAAATACAGATCTCTGAATCACTCGGAGAAGACTCACACAGGAAAGCTACCCAACCCACCTAAGACTCTGCTGGGGTGACAACTCTGGGTTGTGTTAAGGCATTAAAATCTGTCTTGTTTCTGCACTGATTATTCATCTGCAGAAAAGAGCAAAGAAAGAATTACATTTTACAAAGATGAATTGAGAGAATTTACACAAAGCACAGGGACTTCCCAGGGGGTGCTAGTGGTAAAGCACCCGGCCGCCAATGCAGGAGATGTAAGAGATGAGGGTTCCATCTCTGGGTCTGAAAGATCCCTTGGAGAAGGGCATGTCAACCCACTCCAGTATTCTTGTCTAGAGAATCCCATGGACAGAGGAGCCCATCAGGCTATAGTCCATAATGTGGCAAAGAGCTGGACACGACTGAAGTGACAGCGTGCATGCAAAGTGCAGAGCAGTGTTTGGCACTGTAAAGGCTCATTTTGTGTGTTATAGTTTATTTTAAGGTCATGTTTATTTAGAGATTAAGAATAAAGTCATTAATATCAATAGATCTCATTTATATTCCAGTTCTGCTACAAACTAACCATGCATGTTAAGAACATTATTTAACTTCTCTATGCCTCAATTTCTTTGTTTATAAAATGGCAATAAAAAATAACGTTCAACTTACAAGGCTATGAATTTATAATAAAATAATCCATGTGGTGGTGGTGGTGGTAACGGGTGGTGATGTTTTGCCTGATCTGCCATTATAGAAGCAGAATTGACTGTCAAGTGAAAGAACTAAGGTGACAAGCTTATGTAGAGACTGAACTATGATTTTGATGTGATCAACTGAGCTGACTAGTCATAACGTAAGTACTTATAGAACTGTCTCCATCCATAAAGACAGTGCCCAGATAATGGCAGACTATCTATATCAGTAAGGGGTTTTTCTGCTGAAGACATGAAAAATTTAGAAGCTGGGAAAACACATATATACCATTTTAACTCTGTTGTGTTTATATTTCTTTTTTTAATAATTTTAATGCAATAAGGGACGCAGCCTTAAAAATTATATTTTCAATTAAAATAGTTACATAGTTTATTATAGAAAGAAGCATAGACATTTGTGAGGAAAAAACTGCATAGTTCTAATGCAAGAAATAACTAGTAATTTTTTCGTATTTACATTCAACCGTTTTTTCTATGGGTAAGCTTTGTTTAACATAGTCAGATTTTCTAGATTTTTATTAAAATCATTACATAAATATTGTTTTCAAGGACTTAATTAAATGAATGTACCAGTTTACTTAATCATATATTTATTGGGGGTCATTAATCTGCTTTATTTTTTGCTATTATACATAATGGTCCTGTTAACTTTTCTGTCATATATTTTTCCATGTTTTGATTTATTGGAACAAATTCACAGAATGAAAATCACTAAGTCAGATAGAAGAAATATTTATAAGAAATAATATATTGACAAATTGTTAACCCCAGAAATACAGTCATCTCTTGATATATGCACACTAAAATCCTTTGATTCTCAAGTCCTTTACATAAAATACATTTGCATGCAACCTACACACATCTTTTAAATAATCTCTAGAAAACTCATAGTACTAATGCAATGTAAATGCTATATAAATAGTTGTAAACACAATGTAAATGCTATATAAATAGTTGCTGGTAGGTGCAACAAATTCAAAGTTTGCTTTTTGGAATGTTCTGGAATTTTAAGAAATGTTATCTATCTGCAGTTGGTAAATCCACAGATTTGGAACCTGCAGATATGGAGGGCTGACTGTATATGAAAATGATATCATGTGGCCCATCATGGTTTTAATTTTTAAAGACATATTTGCTAATTGTTTGCAAATATTTACTAATATATTTATATTTACAGATTTAAATAAATAGTTATTTTCTTAATGATACGTGGGTTTGAAAAATCTTCCAAGTTTATTATTAGTGCATGGTTTTTGAATCATCTCTTTATGTCAGCTGCCAATATCAAATATTTTCATCACTGATTTGCATGACTGTTTCTAAAATTAAAGTTATTAGACATACTGTCTTCTAAATTTATATCATCCTTTCTATCAGGAGAACTAGAAGCTGCCTCTGAACTTCTTGGCTTACTTTTAACTAATTAGGTGGCTTTTTTTTTTTTTTTTTTTCCCACTATCTCTCATATACTCTCACAGGCTTACCAGGTAACTCAGTGGTAAAGAATCTGCCTGCCAATTCAGGAGACGTGAGTTTGATCCCTGGGTCGGGAAGATCCCCTGGAGAAGGAAACGGCAACTCACTCCAGTATTCTTGCCTGAAAAATCCCACGGACAGAGGAGCTTGGCAGACTATAGTCCATGGCATTGCAAGAGTCAGACAGAACTAAGCAACTAAACAATAAAAATATATACTCTCATAACTGGATTTCCCAATGATGGTAGTTTAAATCAGTGGGTGAACTTGCAAGCTTAACAGAATCAACACTCCCTGAAGATAGACCTCATGCAGACTTTTCAACTTTTAGTAGATAGATTTGATATCTGTTTCCTTCTTTTTAAAAAATAGCGTAGCTACAGAATTAAGCCTCTGTCTTTATGCAAAACGTTTCTTCTAACACAACTTGGAACTGTCAGAGAGGTACTGAACTACGGCAGAGTTTCTGTGTAAATTGAAACATGGGAAATAATTAGAGTCTTCATAGAAATGTCTATTTCAGGCTATAACTCACATTGCCATTTGAACTTCAAGCATTTCAGATTACCTCTTCACAGATTACAGTTCTAAGCACTGGGAGTGTTTTCTCAGAATGCCTCCCGTGGAGGTGCTGTTTTCCATGATTGCCAACTTTTCTACTGCTTCGTACCAGGACAGGCAGACTCTGTGATACAAGCTGTCAGTTGAGCTTTTATGTGTGGCTTATGCTGAGCCTACTTTCATGCGTGCCATTAATGTAGCTAAGTTTCCAAGTGCCACAGTGCTAAGCAGAAACCCTCAAGGTCATATGTGACTTTTTAATATAGTGGATTCTATTTGGACCATTGTTTTCCTTCAGTTCTCACCTATTCTCATGTTTTAGGCAGCAAATCTCAAAGGTTTTGACTTAAGGGATTTCAAATGCACCAGGATAAAACACTGCATAAAACTGCTATTGTAAATACCATAACCAGTGTCTTCTAGCATTAAAAGGCATCATCCATCCTTTCATTCATTTGACAAATATTGACTGCCTAGGGGAGCTAGTCTGCCTGCATTTGAATTTCAATTCATTTATTTAGCAACTCTGTAAATTTAGGTAAGTCTAACTAATTGTCTCAGTTTTTCTCATCTGAATTGCATTATTTCAACTATGATGACTATAATCCAGGCACTGTGCTAGATGGGATTAACACTTCAGTGATTAAAACAAGCATGGTTTAAACTTCCATGGAGTATAAACTCAGTCAGGAGAGGCTTCTGGGTTTTGGAGAAGATAATAGAGGATGCCTAAATTTGAACCTCTCTACCTAGCTTCATAAAATGCACAAAGGATAACAAGGAGAGGAAATTAAATCTCCCATAGTTCACAGTTACAACTTTAGTAGGCAGAAGAATATAAAAAATCTCAATCGACACATAGGTGAAAGAACATACCTAAAAATAGTGGAGTCTGCTCAGGAGTCCAGAAGAGCTGAGAATCAGATGGAAATTCTGTAGAATAAGAGAGAGAGCAGTGGCGTCAGCATGTCACTATGACACAGATAATATCAACTAAAGTTTATCCCCAAAAGGACTGGGTCTTCATTCTGAATGGAGAAATAATATAAAGTGTACATTCAGAAATGGATAGGAGCTGTGGTTACCCAGAAATCTAATGGAGGATTAGAAAGGGAGTGTCACAGGCAGGGACCACCACCATGGAATCTGTCTCTTGGGGTAGCTCATAGATAAAGAGAAAGAAGGAGACATTTGAAGGTAAATGTCACAACTTAACATGATAAAATCAAAGAGTCAGAAGAAAACAGACCTAAAAAGTCATTTATTAAAGAAATTGCACCTCACTGTAGCAATAGAAGAAGACTTTCTTAAACCAAGAAATCAAGTAAACCACTCAAACTCCTATAATACTGCTGCTCCAGGAAAACCCAACCCAAATGCACTGTTATTGGATGCTAATAACAAAGAGTCCCAACACCCCTACTGAGTTGTTATACATAATAAAAGCAGTGGTTCAAGGAAAACACCTAGCCTTAAATGCTTGACTCTGTGCAACCCCAGAGATGGCAGCCCACCAGGCTCCCCCATCCCTGGGATTCTCCAGGCAAGAACACTGGAGTGGGTTGCCATTTCCTTCTCCAATGCATGAAAATGAAAAGTCAAAGTGAAGTTGCTCAGTCGTGTCTGACTCTTAGTGACCCAATGGACTGCAGCCTACCAGGCTCCTCTGTCCATGGGATTTGCCAGGCAAGTGTACTGGAGTGGGTGCCATTGCCTTCAATAAAGATTTCTTTAAAATGCTGGTAAATTAAACATCCAGCTCAAATAGTTAAAAATTTTTAAACAGAAAGAGAGCAGAAGGAAAGAAATGTCAACAAAAACTACAAAAGTAGTAATTCATAAAACAAACACATGAGGACTAACAAATAATTATTCTCAATTATTTTCACATGTGATGAAGATCCTATATTTAAAGAGTCTCCTGAAGTTTTCTTACGTTACTGATGGAAGGCAAAAAATGATCCAGTCATTCTGTAAAAAAGGGGTTTTTCTTACAAACTTAAACATGCACTTATCATAGGATCTATTAATCCTATTTTTTGGCATTTACCCAAGTCTCATGAAAGTCTATGTTCACTCAAAAGCCTCAATACAAATGTTTATAGTAATTTAATAATCACCCAAAACTTGAAACATCCCAGCCCTTCAACTGGTGTGTAGATAAACAAATCGATTCATCCACAACACAGAATACTTCTCAACAAATACAAGAAACAAACTATTAATGAGTAAAACAATATGGAGGAATATCAACTGTGTCAAAGAAGCTAGATTCCACTTACATGAAATTCTGGAAAAGACAAAATTATAAAACAAAAAGGCAATCAGTGGGTTTGATAGGAGGATTAATTATAAAGAGGCATAATGGAAATTTGAGGGTGATGGAAGTGCTCCATGTCTTAAGTTTAGTGGTGTTTACATGACTATAAACATAGCTTAAAACATGGAACGGTACATTTGAAATGGTAAACTTTCCTGTATGCAAATTATATCTCAATAAATCTGACAGCATCTCAGAGATTTAAGTTTTAGAGAGTCTTGCTAAAATGTTTACAGATAAAATGAGATCTAATATTTTATTCAAGATAATTTGATGGTTTGGAGAGTAGTTAGAAGTATCCATAAAATCAGATTGCCTAAGGGCTGCAATTGGTTGAAGTTAGGGTGGACTTGATTTCCCCTGGGTCAGAAAGATCCTCTGGAGGAAGGGATGGAAACCCACTCCAGTATTTTTGCCTTGAGAATAGCATGGACTGAGGAGCCTGGTGGGCTACAGTCTATAGGGTTGCAAAGAGTCGGACACGAGTGAAGCAACTTAGCATGCGTGCACACAGGGCCCATTACTCTACCCACCTTGCTGTTCTGTATATTTGACATTTCTCATCACAAACAATATTTTAAATGTAAAAAGTTATTTGGAATTAGAAATTAGTCAACACAGAAGAAAAAGTCAATTTCACATATTCTTAAGATCAAATCTTGGTATATTTTGCAGTAAGCTATGTTGTTACCACTGAAAAAACTTGTTGGCAGTCTTGAACTTGAAAGACTAATTTGGAATTTTATGAAGTAGGTATGCTCCATAGGAGTCCCATATTAAACAAATTAAACTGTATTTTTCTTAAAGTGTTTAATATCTTGATGTGGGCTTCCCAGGTCGCTCAGTAGTAAAGAATCTGTCAGCCAATACAGGCACCAAAGGATACATGGGTTTGATCCCTGGGTTGGGAAGATCCCCTGGAGAGAAAATGCCAACCCACTCCAGTATTCTTGCCTGAAGAATTGTATGGACAGAGGAACCTGGGGGGCCACAGTCTATGGTGTTGCAAACAGTCAGACACAACTGAGCACACGTGCATACAAACACACATCCATCTTGATGTATGGAATTTTAGCATTCTCCAATTTATTTGTCTATATAATCCTTTTTTTTTTCAGAGTGTTTGAAGAAATAGCATTGCATGGAACATACTTGAGATTCCATACAATACATATTTATAGTTGCTTAGGTACCAAGAAGCAACTTAATTCTGAGATTAAAACTGGGTGTTTCATATATTAGAGTACTGTTCTCTGCTACATCACATAATTCCCATAAATAAAGATGCTTAACAAAATAGAATTTATTTCTCCCTCACATGTCTGTCAAATGAGGATATTTGGGTAACAGGTGACTTTCCTTTATGTAGAATATTCAGGAGTTGATATTCTTCCCATGTTATTCCTTTTTCATCACCCTCTAGGGGCTCAGATCCTTCTCGATCTATCCAGCTCCAATCAAGAAAGAAGTCATTTTGATACCTTAACCACCTTTGCCCAGAAGTGATACACATCACTTCTGCTTCCATTTCATTGCTGACAGTCATATGGTCCAACTAGATACAACAGGGTCTGAACTGCCGGGGTCTTGCCCATTGGATTTCTGCCACATGACCGTTTCACGGGTGGGATTCCCACGCTGGCTCCCGGCATCGAACAATGGAGTTCCTGGCTGGGCAGTTGCTTTGCATGAAAAATGAACATGAATTCTGATGGACAGGTCACTGTTTCTACTATGGGCAGCATAAACACATGAGTGATTCAACTAGTTCAGTATTTCTACCAGAGATTATGACTTTAATGATCTGAAGTGTGATCCTGGCATCAATAGTTTTAAAATTTCAAGATAATTTATTTCTCAGCTTGAATTAAA
This sequence comes from Neotragus moschatus, assembly GCA_006410615.1. Classification (NCBI taxonomy): domain Eukaryota; kingdom Metazoa; phylum Chordata; class Mammalia; order Artiodactyla; family Bovidae; genus Neotragus; species Neotragus moschatus. The sequence continues at coordinate 297,211 of SJYA01002999.1, read as the reverse complement.
AAGCATAGGAGTAGTCATCAATTTTTAAAGAAGAAATTTATTTCTTTTTACTTTTTCCAGCTTTAGTGAGATACATTGACAAATAAAAATGTACATTAGGTTGAACAACATGATTTTTAAGAAGCAGGTCTGTTATGTATAGGGCACCTCATTTTTTATATTACAAATGAAGTGAAGTGAAAGTCACTCAATTGTGTCAGACTCTTTGCAACCCCATGGACTATACAAGTGCAGAATACTCTCTAGGCCAGAATACTGGAGGGGGTAGCCTTTCCTTTCCCCATAGGATCTTCTCAAACCAGGGATCGAACCCAGGTCTCCCACATTGCAGGCAGATTCTTTACCAGCTGAGCCACAAGGGATGCCCTTATTACAAATAACCCGATGGAAATGCTAACTTATCAAAAGATATTCTTTAAAGTATTTTAAATTAGGTCAATATGAAGCACTGCTAACGTGATGATCTGCAGCCAATGATATCTGGATCCCACTGGGCAGTATTCTCCAGAATGCTATGGCTTTGCTTCCCAACCAAAATAGATATATTTTCATCCAGCATACTCCTAGAATATAAATCATTCAGATGGCTGAAACTTATTCTTTGATGGCATGATAGATCACTGGGCATTAGATCCTTGAAGAGATGTTATTTTTCAGAAGTTGCCTTTAAACCATCACTCACACTGTCACAACAGATCCAAGTTTTATAGCCCCACAGCTAATATTTTAAATTATGGAAATTGACAGTAAGCCGCATGTCTACCATAAAAGACTTTTTATAAAAGTATGCCTGAAATTTATTTCATTTATTTGCATTAAACTAATTTGAATTTACTACACAAGTGTCCACAACTACATTTATCTGCTATGTGTCTAGGAGTTTTTGTCTCTATTCTTTAAGAAATGATGCATTTTGTTTTAGCCACACAGGTCCAGAGAACACTTTTCCATCATATTTCTATGTAAAGGTGTTTATGTTGTTTCATTATGGAATATTTTGTTCCCCCCTGGAATGGAGACAATCAGAAAAGAGATGACCTTCATCTCTGTGCATAACTTCATTCTGTTTCTCAACATAATCAATTGATTTCTATGTTTGCCAGTTTGGTTTCATCAGCCGCCATAATGGTCATTTACTAAATAAGAATTGATCAAGAGGCCTGATACTGGTTCCTTAGCAACCCTGTACCCAATCTAGTTATTTAAATCATTTAAATGACTAGATCAGATTAGCCATTTGCCATTTGATCAATAGCACAGTGACCTGCATAAGACTAACTCATCTTATTGTACACTTAGGCAAAGTCTTAGGAGGAATATGGTTGTTTAATTAACATACAAGTATATTTCCCGGGGCAAAACAACATATTTGCAGATATGCTATCTAACATTGCAGCTATTTTATTTTTCTCTAAAGTGAGAAAAATGCCAGCCTTAAAGTCTATGGTACAAAACCATAGATAATTTATTCATTTAACAAATGTTAATAAGGACAAAGTAAGATTTTACGAGCTGGATGTTGTGGACGTAGTGATGAATAATTCATAGTTCCTGCCCGCAAGTAAATCGTAGGCTCATAACAGAGATATACTGGAGGAAATAATTCCAATAGAGCATGGTAAGTAAAACAAGGTATGATAAATTGGGGGGGGGGTGGTAAGAGTTACTTTTTTCTTCTTGAAAAGTTAGGGAGTGTGCACTAGAGGAGAAGAGGCTTAAGTAGGTTCTTGAAAGATTGATAGTCAGTTCAAGGTAAACAAAGGAGAGCATTATAGTCCCAGGAGACCTAGGAAAGCACAAAATAGCACAATGTGTGTGTTTTTCCATATCTCTTGGTTGAAAGTGACAAAATCAGAAAAACTAATTTGAGAAGAAATGTGGATTTTTATTGGAAATAGCAGTAGGAGGGCGGAATAATGACTCTCACTCTGCAATATCTACGTCCTAACAACTGAAACCTGTTAGTATATTGTGTTACTTAGCGAAGAAAAAGTAAGGTTGCAGATGGAATTAAGGTTGATAATAAGCTACATTTAATTAAGATAAGGAGATTGCCCTGGATCACCCAAGTAGGCCCATTGTATCTATAATTACGAGGGTCTTTACACAGAGGAGAAGAAAGTGGAAACACAAGAACCACAATGGAAAATACTTAACAAGCATTTCTGACTTTGAAGATGGATGGGAACCATGAGACAAGGACATGAGCAGTCTGCAGAAGCTGGAAAAGACAAGGAAATGCATTCTCCCTTAGTGCCTCTATAAAGAAATATAACCCTGCTGACATCTTGATTTTTAGCTCGGTAACACTCATTTTGGACTTCAGACTTACAGAAATGAAAGATAATAAAATTTTTAAGCTACTGACTTTGTGGTAATTTGTAACAGGAGTAATAGGAAACTAATGTATAAACTTACTTGAAATTTAGTTTACTTGAAATATAAATGAAGGGAAAGCTGGGAAATCAATCCTTAAGAAGGGTAGGGATAACTGGAACCAGATTCTCAATAATCTACATTTCTCTACTCTTTCTCTCTCAATCTATTAGTTTCATTCTCTGAGAGAGCTTTCCCCGTGGGGCAGGGGATCTGGTCACTAGCTGCCCTGGGCTCATACATCCTGGAATTTCAGAGAAAAACATTTTTCCATCTTGGTTTCAGTTTGGAAAAAAGTGCCACAGAAATATTCTGCTGCTGCTGCTGCTGCTAAGTTGCTTCAGTCGTGTCCGACTCTGTGCGACCCCATAGACAGCAGCCCACCAGGCTTCCCCATCTCTGGGATTCTCCAGACAAGAACACTGGAGTGGGTTGCCATTTCCTTCTCCAATGCATGAAAGTGAAAAGTGAAAGTGAAGTTGCTCAGTTGTGTCTGACTCTTAGCGACCCCATGGACTACAGCCCACCAGGCTCCTATGCCCATGGGACTTTCCAGGCAAGACTACTGGAGTGGGGTGCCATTGCCTTCTAATGGGCCTATTTTAAGTCAAATGTTAGACCACTGAACTAAGCTCTTGGGGTGAATGATATTAATTAGCCCAGTTGGGGCCCCATGCACATTAATTTGGCAAAAAAAAAAAGAGGGATTTGCTACCAAAACAAAGGGGGCAAGAATGTAGGGCAAATTGGAATAATAGCTGTCTACTACAACATGTTGAATGAACTACAAGTGGTTTACTGCAGTGAGAACTTAGCGATGAATTCAGCCTAAATTCATGTGAATAGTTAGATCATACAATTAGTCACTCAGTTGTGTCTGACTCTGTGATCCCATGGACTGTAACCAGCCAGGCTCCTCTGTCCATGAAATTCTCCAAGCAAGAATACTGTACTGGGTTGCCATTCCCTTCTCCAGAGGATCTTCCTGACTCAGGGACTGAACTGGGTCTCCTACACTGCATGAAGATTCTTTATCATCTGAGCCACCAGGGAAGCCTAGATCATTTAATTAAGCTCTAACTCTGCATACTTGATTCCCAGAATCTAGCTTTCCCAAATGTATGTTTATGAGCTTCCTTTTAATCAGGGAGGTCATGGTAGATAAGTTCAATTTACATTGGGTCAGTGCCTTTTTTTCAGTATAAGAAATTTAGGAACTTGGTCAGCTGTGAGGAAGATGAGTTTAGGGAAGACTGAGGTCAGGAAAGTAGATTCCTACTAAGAAGTGCTATTTCTTGGGTCAGCTCTAGGCAACCAAAGACCCAGTCATGAATCTTCAGCTTTTGGAAAGTGCCTTGGATTTTGGTTTCAAGATCTGGATACAAGCCTAAGCTACACTCTTTCTTAATTTTATTACCTTGGGCTAGTTCTCTCAGCACTGTAAATCTCATTTTCATTACCTGCAATCTATATATTGATCATAAAATCTGCTCCCTGTAAAAGCTGTCATTTATTGAGAGTTTATGTGTATCAGACACTTTAGGAGGGTTCCAGGAAACTTCAGTCATGAAGGAGAAGTCACTGGCCTTGAAACAAAGTAAATCTGTAAACTAAGGAAAGAGGGCAGAGCCCTGGAGAAGTGCTATAGACATAAAATCAAAGCTGAACTTGCAATGAAGTTAACTGGATGCAGAGGGCTTTAGGGTAAGGTTCTTGTTGCAGATATGATGGCTTGCTGAGCCGAAGTGAGCGGGAAGCAGGGTTAATCCTGGGGGGACACAGAGAAAGAGACAGAAAGAGTCAGACAGAGACTGTGTATGCAGACACAAAGGTCGTTTCACTTCCCACTCTGCCTCTGCTTTTCCCACCCCAGGTTTTCCAAGTATGAAAGCCACTCTTGAACCCAGCATTCATCTGGCAATTCCTTAATGAAAATGATTCAAATGAACCTAGGAAAGGAACCTCCAATCAAGACAGTCTTTATAACAGCCCCAAATGGCAGCTGTTTCCCATATCTTAGAACATTGCTGCTTCTGACCCTGTAGGCCAGCTAGACCCATGCTCACTTAGCAGAGAGTCTCATCTAACAAAGCACCATATTACTGTCAGGAGTTACTCTAGCCCATCCGTATTCATCTCCTAGGGCAGCTGTTACAAAGCAAGACAAGCTGGGTGGCTTAAAACCACAGAAATGCATTGTTTCACAGTCTCCTTATGCGTCTCTGTCTTCACATGGCTATTTTCATATTATGTCATTAGTCATACTGGATTAGGGGCCCATCTTACTCTGGTATGACCTCACTTTAACTTAGCTAATTATATCTGCAATGACCCTATTTCCAAAGAAGGCCCTAGCCTGAGACTCTGGAGATCAAGACTTCAACATATCTTTGTGTTATGTTTAGTCACTTTGGAGAAGAATATGGTAACCCACTCCAGTGTTCTTGCCTGGAGAATTCCATGGACAGAGAAGCCTGGCAGGCTCCAGTCCATGGGATCTCAAAGAGTTGGACACAACTGAGTGACTAACACATACATACACATGATTAGTTGCTCAGTTGTGTCTGACTCTTTGTGACCCCATGCACTGCACAGCCTGCTAGGTTCCTATGTCTGTGGGGATTCTCCAGGCAAGAATATTAGAGTGGGTTACCATGTACTTCTTCAGGGGATCTTCCCAACCCAGGGATCGAACTCAGGTCTTCTGCATTATAGGCAGATCCTTTACCATCTGAGCCACCGGAAAGCCCAAACATATCTTTGAGGGGGCTATAACCTGGATAGGCCAAAAAGTTTGTTCAGGTTTTTATGTACCATCTTATGGAAAAATCCAAACAAACGTTTTGGCCAACCCAATAATTCAACCCATAATATCATCTTATTTTGCACCAACTCCTGTTCAGATTCTACATCTATTTGCTTGTTGGTTCCTGACTCCTGATTTCTCTGCTATTTATGACCCAGCTCTTATACTTGGGGTTAAGAGTTCACAGATTCTTGATACAAACAAAAGAGAAAAACAGCCCCTGGAAACCAGAAGCTGGCTGGATCATCCAGGCCTTGATGTTGCCATGAGCTGCCTGGCACCTACTGCTAAGCTTTGGTATTCTTGTTGAACATACATAAAAGAATTGTGAACATGGTGAGTCAAGACAAAAGCAAGACCACTCTACAATCATGTCTGAACACAGAGAAAAATACCAACATTGTCCAAACCACACAAAACACCAAATCTCTTTTTTATCTTGAGTAGTATAAGTGACTACTGCTTCTTTACCAATTACAACTTTGCCTTGGTCTAGTCCTCTTCCCTTCTAGATAAATTTAAATAAATCGTTAAACTTGCTCCCACTTCCTTGAGAGCATCTAATCCAGAACAAAGCTCCCCTTCCTTAAATCTTTCCCAAATCACATAACATAATCGCAAATCTTGTAGTAAATTCTTTCTAATACCTTCTGCCTGAGTCTCCCCCTGGCTTGATGTATATTCCCTCTCACTGAAATAAGCAATAAACTTGACTTGTCAACCTATGAATTTGTTCTTGATGGAATTTGCTTGGAGGGCATTGACAGGAATTTTAATAATGCATAGTAGCTAAAATGGGATAATTGAATTAGAAAAATACTTTGCATGTGAAATGTATCCATCTATTCACTGATTATCGTGGGGATGAGTATATTGCACTCCAGAGAGAAAGTGCTGGGATAAAATATGGTTGTACTTATTAAAATATTATTTATTATCCAAATCTGATGTGTGAATGCAGTCATATGTCTTATTTTGTAAATCAGACTCAAACTTTGCTACATCAGTTTGGCATCAGGGCTAGAGTCTTTTTTTTTAAGTGTCTTCTTCCATTGAATGGTTAAGGAAAAAAAAACTAGAAAACGTATCAACTTCCCCAGTTTGTGGGATGTGAGAGAGAAGGTCTGAGATCATATCAGCTGGCCCCTTGCCATTACTTTTGGCTGTCCCATGGAGTCACAGTTGGAAATTCATCCTACCCTGTAAGGTCAGGCAGTCGGTCATCTTTGATGACTCAAATCCCTCAGTGGGGATTTCTCTGGTTGTCCAGTGATTATGACTCTGTGCTTTCACTGCAGGGGTCATGGGTTGAATCCCTGGGTAGGGAACTAAGATCTTGCATGCATCATAGTATGCCAAAAAAAAAAAAAAAATCCCTCAGTGTCTGGTGCCAGCCAGAACATTCCTGACTTTGGCTCTCCAGGTCACAGCTGTTAGCTCTTGACTCACTCATTCCCACCAATAGTCATTCTGCCAAGGTGTCAGTTGCTCCAGGAGTGCTGTCTGAAGTGGGACAAGAGCCTGCAGTTTGAGAACTAAAATCACTCTTTTCTCTGTAGGGGAATTGCCTTCAGGATGGGCAGTTCACCTTATTCAGACCCTCAGACACAGGTTTCTTTACTTACATTGCTTCTACAACAGGAGAACATTTTACCTCAAGAGAGTTCTGAAATTCCTACTTGTACTTGGAAGGGAAGGAGCCACCATGTCTCAACAAGAAGAACCTTCAAGGGTGACATGGGGGCTGTTTAAACCCTCTCTCAAAAGAGCAGAGTAGAAGGAAAATATTTTTAGGACACATGTTAAATGCTTGGTGGGGCCATACTGCCCATTCAGTGACATAATAACTTAAAACTGCTTTGTTCTTGAGTGTCTTCTCACTTGAAATTGCTTTATTTGATTTACATTGGACATGGGGCTCTTTGCCAGGGGATCTTTCTGACCCAGGGATTAAACGTGGGTCTCCTGCATTGTAGGCAGATACTTTATGTGTGAGCCACCAGGGAAGCTGTATCTGTTGTAGTTTTGATAATTTAGGAAACGAATACATTTCACCTATCCTATATCTTATCTCAGACTTTTAAATGTAAAGTACATTTACTCTAGTCAAATTTCATCAATACATTACTATATTTAGCTTGAAGTAAGAGCATATCCTGATATTCTTAGAGACACTTTTTAAATCCCTCTAAGAAAGATCAGATTACCACTGAAAGTTAAAATTTCTTCAACTCTTAGCTTTTCCCCCAATGAGACAATTATTTTTATAACTTTAAAACTCTGATAGTATCCAGATGATATCTATTTGTAACTACTGAGGCAGAACAGATAATATTAATGTTCATTCTAAATTCCTTTCAGGACTCTGGCTCTGACTGCCTCCTTTTTTTCCCCATTCTATGTGGAGTTGTGCTGCTAGTGTAAGGTTAAGACCATTATCAACTAAGATATTCATTGCTTAAAAGTGATTTTTACTATCATAGCCGAGAGAAGATTTGAGGATGAGACTCAGGCTAGGTCAATGTTTGCTGGAAGGCAAAAAAAAAAAAAAAAATTGAAAACGTAATGTAATCCTCTAGACCATCAGCTCATAAGGGTGGTCAAAGTAGAGGGCAGAATATGAGTTATGAGGATATGGATAAAAGGGTAAAGAAGTCAAAATGTAACTCATATCTTAATTTAGCTTTGGTTTCTCCCCAAACCTTGAGTGTGTCTATGATGATATTTAGTATCTTTTTGAAAATGAACTAATTTAAGATAAGAAAGTACTTATATTAGGTTTAGATTTTTTAAATGAAATCAGGTTGAATAATATTCACACTGGTTCCAACTTCTGATAATTTCAGTTAACACAGACTTACAGAGCATACCTGGGATCTAGAAAGCCCAGAGACATACTATATCTCTGCCATCACTGATATCATCATTCTGGAATGTGATTTCAGCCCTGGTGAAATTCAATTGTGATGCTAGTAAAGTACATTTCTCTGATGTTTGCAACTCACTCTGTTCCTGGGCAGTATTTATTTGTTTCTATTCTCTTCAATCTGACAAAGTATAGAAAAAAAGCTCATAGATAAACACAACACTCCTTTCTTGCTCTACACGGATTTCAATGAAAATTGAACTACTGGTTCTCTGACAAAGAACATTTGATAGAAATGTGACCATGAATCCTATGGGATATATGCTTCTTCAACTGAGCTGTATACATTTGTACTCTTCAGAATAAAAGAATCTTCAACCCTTTGCCTCTAACTGTTATGTCATATTCTGATAATTAAAATTTTCTCCATTTGGAGGATTACCACTTCTTACTTTATGTTATTCAGGAAGCAGAGTTAGCATCTTTTCATTAAAGGGCCGCCAATAATAAATTTTCATCTCAAGGCAAGATTTTCAGCAAACAGAATAATAAAAGTATGTTTATTTTCTGATGTTTTATGTCACTTCTAGCTTAATGATTTCATTTGCGTTTTAGTGCTTGGCAAGTGAAACATTCTAATATATCTTTAGATGATGCATTCAGTGACATGGGTACCTAAACTAGTGGAAACATGGTTGAAAGGGCCATTGGACTAGGTATTAGAAGATGTCATTATAAATTTTGTCTCTGTTATTTATAAACTATGTGAACATTGGATAATTACTTAAGCTCCCAGATCCTCATTTTACTTTTCTACAAATTGGAGGTGATAATTGTGCTATATAAAGTCATTGTGAGGGTTAGAGATCATGTATATAATGTAAGAACTTGGCATATATTAGCTGCTGACTGAAAGGAAGTGTTTATGCGAAAGTCCTGGGACACACGCATTAGACAGCCTTGAATGGGCCCCAGTGGTCCTCATTTCTGGGGGCTCATGACCTTGGGTAATCCCTTCTCCTTGAGTGTGGTTGGACTCAAGGGAATATGTCATAAGTGATGAAATGACCCTTTTGAGTTTAGGTTATAAAATGACTGTCTTTCATCTTGAATGTAGTCCCTCTCATAGTCTCATGGGTCACATGCCCTAAGGGATGGCAGTTGGCATGCTTTAGGCAGGCCTGTGAAATGGTCCATGTGGTGAGTGACTATGGCCAGCCCACAACCATGGGAGTGAGCTCAGAAACAGCCCCTCCACAGGTAAGAATTCAGATGAAACTGCATCTCTGGTGTTCCTCATGAGATATCCTGAAACATCCAGGGAAGCAGTGCTCAGATTTCTGACCCAGAGAAACTGTGAAATAATTAATACTTATTCTTCTAAGCTACTAGTTTTGAAGTTCTTTGTTATATGGCAGTAATTACAAATATATCATTAAAAGGCATAATAGCAGCATTTTAGAAAAATATTTTCTTCTACTTTATAGAAATCATTTGGTAAAAGTACATAGGAAGTTTATATATAATATACCTCTAAAGTATATTTGTTGTGTTTTGCAGTGTGAGGTGGCAGAGGGGAGAGTATAAAGCAGTTTTTGAAGGCAGACTTTAGGTTCTGTTCATCTGACTATAGCCTTGAATCTCAAAATGTACCCATGGAGCACCAGTCAGTCTCAAAGAAGTGTGGTCACTGTGTTCTCTAAGTCTGGAAAACACGAATACCTTCTTTTATTCCTGGAGGGTCACAATAATGAACACAGTATATTATAGGTTCCAGAAATCTGACAAATGCTAGGATTTCTAATATGTTAATGGCTTCAATAGTTTAAACATTCCACAGTAGACTTTGGGAAATCATGAGTTACTATGATCAACTAAGTGCTGAAATCCTGGCTTATACCTCACAGCAGCCCAAACATCACTTACGAACAATGACTTTCAACCTATTTCACCTTGCCTCAATTCCCAGGCCCTAAAGTTTCAACCTTTTCCCTGAGCAAATGTTTTATAAAATAACAAGAACTCAAGTTTATAATCACCAGGTGGCAAAAGCTGAGCAAATTCTAATCTGACACCACAAAAGAAGTTGTTCCCAGTCTCATTCTGTCCATTCACATTTCATCTTTTTCCTCCTAACTGTGGAGTTGATGATTGCTTGATTCCAACTATTTTTTTTTTCCCAGAAGGACTTGTTAATAATGCCTTCCCCACCCCCTCTTAAGAAAATGTTAATAGTGAAATCCTTCCCATTTAAAACTCCTGGTTAAGCAGTTTTAGTTCTCCATGAAGGACTCCCCTCCACTATGACTTGCAGCATTTCTGTTAAATATTGTATAATGTTTTTGCAACATATTGAAAATTCCTCAAAAATGTTTGCATTTCCCTCTAGTACCATTTGCAGCCGTGTGTGGCAGTTGCTATGACAACTATCTTTAAAATTAAAAAGAGAAATTAAAAGTTTTACATAATCGAAAGGACTTCCTGACACTAAGTTTGAGAAGCTAGGATTTTACCATAAATTATATCTTAGCGTGTAGGTCTTTTCTAATTAGGACAACATTTTAGAGCTCATCATTGGAAATGCTATTCTACTCATTTTTTCCATGTCAACTATGCTAATATTGTCAGAAAATTGTTATGAAAAATCTGCAGGTTATAAAGTTTATGAAATGTGCTTGGTTAGCAAATCCTCCTTTCTGAGTGCAAGTAGCAACCACCACAAAAACCACAATAGTATTAGCAATCACCAAGTGGCTGTGTGTTACACACTACATCAGGCACTGATGGACACATTATATGGATATTCAGGATTTTGTAGGATTGTTCTGAGGAGGAAATAGGATTGTGCAATTTTATACACACAATTAAATTCTTTTTGGCAACACGCCTACTAAATAACTATTGTAATCCCCATTTTAACCATGAAAACAATCTCAGGCTCAGGGATATTATATAATTTGTTCAAGGTTATAAAGCTAATGGATGGCAAAGCTAGCATTCACATCTAGGCTTGTTAACTTCCAAAGCAGTGCTCTTAATAATTATACTGCTTTTAAAAAACAACAAAAATCATGTGATATCACTTATATGTGGAATATTAAAAATGATAACACGAACTTACTACAAAACAGAAATAAACCCTCAGATACAGAAAAGAAACTTAGGGTTATCGAAAGGGAAAGGCAGGAGGATAAATGAGGAGATGGGGATTAACATGTACACACTATTACATATAAAAGAGATAACCAACAAAGACCTACTGTATAGCAGAAGGAACTATATTCAGTATTTTGTAATAACTTCTAAGGGAAAAGAACTGAAAAAGAATATATATGTATGACTAAATGACTTTGCTGTACACCTGAAACTAACACAATGTTGTAAGTCAACTATACTTCAACTAAAAAATTAAAAATTTTTTAAAAATTTAAGAAATTTATGTACATTACTTTTAAATTTGCTATTTGCAATTCATACACAAGAGATTCTTGACATGAGGACAGGGCAGCAGTAATCCAGGGAGAAACTCTCAAAAGCAATGCAAAGACTCTTTTCACATTCCTCTGGCCTGACACAGGCCACCAGGAAAATGCAAATCAAAACCACAATGAGATACTACAAATCAAAACCACAGTGAGATACTACTTCACACTAGGATTGTTATAAATCTCAGAAACAGAAAATTACACGTATTGGTAAAGATGTGGAAGAACTGGAGCCTTGCGGCAAGGTAAATGGTACACCCTCTGTGGAAAACAGTTCGACAGAACTTCAAAAGGCTCGACAATGAATTACCATTAAAGTGAAAACACTGGTCGCTCAGGCCCACTCTTTGCAGTCCCATGGACTGAAGGCCACCAAGCTCGTCTGGCCATGGATTTCTCCAGGCAAGAATACTGGAGTGGGTTGCATTCCCTTCTCCAGGGTGATCTTCCCAACCCAGGGATTGAACTCACTACAGGCAGATTCTTTACTGTCTGAACCACCGGGGAAGCCCATATAGCCAAGCGATTCCACATCTAGGTATATAGCCAAAAGCATCGAAATCAGGAACTCAAACAGATTCTTAAAATATTCACTGTGGCAGTATCACAACAGTCAAAATGTGGAAGCGACTGACATGCCCATCAACAGATAAATGGATGAACCAAACAGAGAATATGCATACAATAAAATACTGCTTAGCCATAAAAAGAAAGTTCTGACATGTCTTACAACATGAATAACCCAGGAAAATATTATATGCTAAGTGAAATAAGCCAAACACATAAAGGACAAATATTGCAAGATTCCATTTCATTGAGGTATCTGAAATAGGCAAATACACAGAGAAAAAGCACATTAGTGGTTAATGGGGATGAGGGGTATGGAAAATGAGACTTACTACTTACCAACTTTCTATTTAGGATAATGAAAAAATTTTAAAAATAAGCAAGTAGTGATGATTGCATGGCATTGTGAGTGTAATTAAAATCACTAAATTGTACACTGAAAAATGGTTAAAATGACAAATTTTACATTACATGCATTTTACCACAATAAAATGAAATGTTCCAATTATCTTTGTCCTAACTCCTAACTTTCCTGTGACTTTTCTGCTTCAGCTTCCTGATACTAATTCTAGCTTCAGTTTTTTGGGGGTTTTGATGTTGTTGTTTTACCTATCCAGTCTGCCCAGAAAAGTTTCCTAAGAGGGCCAGAATTTTGTGTGGATCTTAGAATTTTAGGGGTCTCCAGCATTGCAGGTGGAGAGAAGGCCAATGAATTTCTACCGGAAAGTCCTAAGCAAAGGGGAAAATATGGGAACTGGTCTTTTCACTTTAAAGATAAAAAACTAAGCATCTTCGTAACATCAGCTTCTAACTGTGCTCTTGTTTCCTATTTCAGCCTTACTCTGGTATCACTTGATAAAAAAGATGGAACAATGTAAGTGGTGCCAATAACCCCTCTCCACTAAAGACTGAAGCTAGGTCAAAAAAGGTCATTCTGGTCTCTAATACTGTAAGGACTTTTGAAATTGCATGACTTGTATTGGATTAGGCCACTTCATAACTTAGGTTTTATACCTGGCTATTACAGGGTATGAGACACTTCTAGGAGATTATATCAAAACTCAGGATGCTCAGCATATGTTATGGACTGAATGTGTTCCCCAGTATACCTATGTTGAAGCTCTAATTGCCAATGTGATGGTCTTTGGAACTGGAGACTTTGGGAGGTAATTAGGTTTAGATGAAATCTTGAATATGGGGCCCCCAGGATGGCATTAGGGTCCTTATAAGAAGAGGAAGGGAGACCATAGCTCGTTTTCACTCTTTACTATATGAGAACACAATGAGAAGATGACATCTATAAGCAGGAAGAGGGACCTCAGCAGGAACTGAATCAACTAGCACTTTGATCATGGATTTCCCTACCTCCAGAACTGTGAGAGACAGATGTCTGTTTTTTAAATTACTCAGCCCGTGGGATGTTGTTACCAGCAGAAAGCGAAAAAGAACTAAAGAAACTCATGGTGAAAGTGAAAGAGAAGAGTGAAAAACCTGGCCGAAAACTCAACATTCAAAAAACAAAAGATCATGGTATCTGGCCCCCTCATTTTATGACAACAGATGGGGAAACAATGGAAACAGTGACAGACTTTATTTTCTTGGTTTCCAAAATCGCTGCTGATGGTGACTGGAGCCATGAAATTAAGACATTTGCTTCCTAGAAGAAAAGCTCTGACTAACCTAGACAGGATATTAAAAAGCAGAGACATTACTTTGCCAACAAAGGTCCGTCTAGTCAAAGTTATGGGTTTTCCAGTAGTCATGTATGGATGTGAGAGTTGGACCATAAAGAAGGCTGAGCACCGAAGAATTGACACTTGAACTGTGGTGTTGGAGAAGACTCTTGAGAGTCCCTTGGACTGCAGGGAGATCAGTCCTGAATATTCACTGGAAGGACTGATGCTGAAGCGTAAGCTCCAATACTTTGGCCACCTGATGCGAAGAACTGATTCACTGGAAAAGACCCTGATACTGGGAAAGATCGAAGGCAGGGGGAGAAGAGGACAACAGAGGATGAGATGGTTGGATGGCATCACTGACTTGTGGACATGAGTTTGAGCAAGCTCCAGGAGTTTGTGATGGACAGGGAGGACTGGCGTGCTGCAGTTCATGGGGTCACAAAGAGTTGGACATGACTGACCAACTGAACTGATAGGTGTCTGCAGAAATGGTTGGACTGGCTTATCTGTTCTTGGTTGGGGTAGATAGATGGCAGAAAGTACTGGAATATCTGTCCACATGAGTGTCAATGCGTATGAACTTAGAAGACCAGCTTCATGGTGGGAAGGGGAGAGCAAGGTGGGTTGCTGATGTTTAGTTGCTAAGTCATGTCCGACTCTCTGCAACCCCATGGATTGTAGACTGCCAGGCTTCTCTGTTCATGGGATTTCCCAGGCAAGAATACTGGAGTAAATAACCATTTTCTTCTCCAGGGGATCTTCCTGACCCTGGGATCTAACATTCATCTCCTATGTCTCCTGCATTGCAGGGAAATTCTTTACCACCGAGCCACCTGGGAAGCCCTAGCCAGGTGGGACCAGGGTAATAAATGCAATGTAGACATTCAAAGTCAGCAGTTTACAAAAGAATTGAGAGTGAAGGTCCAGAATTTTAGAAAGAGAGGAAGATGAAAATAAAATGAAATATAGACTGTGAATAAGAACATATGCATGGGCATATTTCAGAAGTCAAATTACAGCTACACCTTTATATGCTGAGCAGGTCCCTTTATGGGGGCTGAGATGGGTTATCCTATAATACAGCCATCTTCTCACCTTGATTTTACTGGCTTGGCTCTGCTACCAGGAATGCACTTGGTTCCTTTCACCAGGGCTTTCAAGGGTCTACGTGCTTTTCAGACTGTCACAGTGGTCACAGGTCTGCTTACTCGGGAGCCCTGGAGGAAGTCTGTCAAGATCACAGGAATGCCCTGACTCTAAAACAGGAGGAAACCAAAGACACATTCATGAGTCATCTTCATCAACTACTACTGGAGTATGATTTGAATTACTCTGACCTGTTTTCCTCAGTGGTTCATCTAGTTTGGCATAGACCAGAAACATACCATAGTTCCTCTAATTCACCCAACTATATAATCGGAAACATCTGTATTATCCTGAAAACCTTTAGCCAGATGAAAACTGCTTATCAATTTATGCATGAACACTGACAGTCCTTTGAATGTCACTGAGATTTCAGTTTTAAAATTGACAAATGCTTGGAAGTTAAAATTGCAACTCTACACACTACTTGCGATTTTATGTTCTTTGCAAATTGTCATCATGCGTATTTCTGGAAATCAGAGGGATTCCAGTTCAGAAGCTCGTTATTATTTCTTTCATCCTCCAGTCTTCTAACATTGTTCCAAACCAGGCTCTATCTTCCAAAGAAAAGCTGCAAAGAGATCACTCATATTCAATTTTTTTTTCCTTTTTTGTTAACTCAGAGTGTATGAACTGTTTATTTTACATTGCATTTTAGGTAAGACATTATTCTTTCTGCATTCTCTAGCTTTGGTAGGAAAAGAAAAAGTCTTGGTTGAGTAGTTAGAAAACTGGTTCTTTCCAGTTTTGAGTAAATTATGTAACTCTCTGAATTTCACTTTTTATTGGCAAAATGGGAATGATTATTCTTGCCCTACATATATTGTTTGGCTGCTGAAATGATTAAATGAGAATACCAGATATGAACAAGGCCCTGTAAAGGACACAGAACAACTTCAAGAGTAAATAATACAGAAAGCAGAAAAGAGTTCTGTGTGAGCTTAGTTATTTAATTAACCAATTTTCAAACAAAGAACAAGTTGCAGTCTTTCTGGAGCAGCTTTCATCCAGGCCCTAATACCCATACTTGAGCAAGCAGTATGAACTCTACAAGAAAGTAAGTGAACCACATGCCTGGAGAGGAATTTCCCTATGAATATCAGGAGATGAGAAAGAAACATGAAAGAGCTTGATATAATTCCCAATCTCTAAATAGGAAGGAGTTACACAAAGGAATACCAGCTCCATCCAAGAGAGAAATACTCTAGAATTCTCTGTATTACACGACAGAATCTTTGTTATGTGGAAAATTGAAGATGTCCAAAACTTGGGTCTGTTTTCTGCTTGCTCTCCCTTGACTGGAACCAGACTTTCTATTTTTCCCATATAGGAGAGAGGAAATTGTTGGGAAAATGGACTTACTCAAACACTGAGGAAATATACACAGTTCCTTTCTAACTAACTAGTTGCTAAATTAATCCAGGTGTTGAGATGAGAAGACTCATCAGATAACTGAAATGGAGAAAATATATAAAAGGGAAAGATTTTGATCAATTGACTACTGATACCAGAGGAACTAGAGACAATGTAGCAAATAAAAAGAACTTAAAAATAACTTTTATTTATCAGAGACTAAAAAAATATATATTGTGGTCATAATATTACACTATTTTGAAATGCAAAGTAAGCTATTAATGACCAAGGTAGCACCTTGGAAATCAGAAACCTAACTCCTTAACATGTAAAAGACCTAGAATGATAGTTGAAGATAAAATTTTTAATTTGGAAAGGAAAGAGCAGTTAATCTCTCAGAAGATAAGGGAAATACATAAAATAATAGAAAATAATAGAGCAAATTAAGAGATGAGGAAAATTATTCCAGAGGTCCAGTGTTTACCTGAAGAAGATCCAAAGTCATAAGCATTAGAAAGTGAGGATAGGAGAAAAAATTTTTAAAAGATGACTATTTTTTCAAGCTGAGGAGTCACAGGTGGAAAGGTGTGTGTGTGTTAGTCACTCAGTCAAGTCCGACTCCAGGTTCCTCTGTCCGTGGAATTCTCCAGAACAAGAATAATGGAGTGGGTTGCCATTTCCTTCTCCAGGGGATCTTCACTCAAACCTGGGTCTCCCACATTGCAGGCAGATTCTTTACCTTCTGAGCCACCAGGGAAAGGTCTCATTAAGTGCCAAAATGGAGTGAAAGGGGTAAACATATAAAGAAAAGATGACAGGTAGTGATAGACAGACAGACAGATGGACAGATAAAAGAAAGAAAGAGAGGGAGAATATATTATGTTACATGGTCCAAGGGACTTTGCCAATGTGACTAAGTTAAAGATCTCGAGATGGAGAGATGGCCAGCATTACCCTGATGGGCAAGCACAATCATAAGAGTTCCTATAAGAGGGAGGCAGGAGGATCAGAGTCAGAGACAAAGAGTTGGTCTGAGCATACTCAAAAAGATGTTGGCCCTTGAGTCAAGGAAAGTGGGGAACCTCTAGAAGCTAAAAACAGGCAAGGAAAATTCACCCCTATAGCCTCCAGAGAGAATGCAGCCTTTCTAATTCTTTGACTTTAGGACCTCTGAGCTCCAGAATTGTAATATAATATATCTGTGTCATTGTAAGCCACCGAGTCTGTGGTAGTTTGTAACAAAAGCCATATAAAATGAATGCAGTTGGTTTTGTTCAAACACTCATGGGAGTGATAAAAGCCTAAGCAGAGATTGTTGTTATACCTCTATCAGGAAGATACATGTGAAGACACTGAAAGGAATATCTCATGGATGCAGAGGTCTTTGGGATGGATAGCTAGGTGTGAGGGATGGGCCTTCCTTCAGTGAAAAGGGGTCCATTTGCTACTGATGAATCCACCCTGACTTTCACTTTGGTGCTTAAACAATACCTCTCATGGTAGCTTCTTGGGGACAGATCCTCAATGCAATTGACGTGGCCCTTCAGGTCTGACTTTTCTCTTAGGATCTCTGATTCTTACAATCTTTGATCCCCCAACCACACATTTTTTTTTTCTCACTAATATGATGAACTAAGGAGATTATTTACTTCTCTGTAAATGAAATGTTTCCTCAGAGTCCCCTGGATGAGTTTAGGTTTTTAGAAACCAAAGCTTGGAAGATACATTTTTACCTTCTGCTTCTTTACTAGTTCTATGTATTACCAGGTATGTGGATCACAGTGCCTACGATCTGCTTGAATGGATGGGAGGCATACAAAGAAAAAGATAGAAGCTTGGAAATAAGAGGTTTAGGAAATCAAAAAGTGGTTCTGGGCAACAGAAAGGTATCGGAAGCTCAAGACATTATTAGATACCTACACAAAGTTCCCGGAGAAGGCAATGGCACCCCACTCCAGTGCTCCTGCCTGAAGAATCCCATGGACGGAGGAGCCTGGTAGGCTGCAGTCCATGGGGTCACTGACAGTCGGACACGACTGAGCGACTTCACCTTCACTTTTCACTTTCATGCATTGGAGAAGGAAATGGCAACCCACTCCAGTGTTCTTGCCTGGAGAATTCCAGGGATAGGGGAGCCTGGTGGGCTGCCGTCCATGGGGTCGCACAGAGTCGGACACGACTGAAGCGACTTAGCAGCAGCAGCAGCACACAAAGTTCCAAGTAACAGGTACAGAGCATCAGAGAGAGAAGGAAGCTTGCTCTTTACTTCATTTTGATTTTTGATTTTTAGTTCTTCCTGCCCAGGGCAAAAGCTGGTATCCGAGTGTGAGGCCTGAGTTCGGAGATTGGGATAAAAATGACTCTGTGTGTGTGTGTGTTCTCTCAGTTGTGTCTGATGCTATCCAATCCCATGGACTGTAACCTGCCAGCCTCCTCTGTCCATGGAATTTTCCAGGCAAGAATACTGGAACTAGTTGCCATTTCTTTCCCCAGAAATATGACTATAGTGAGAGAGAAAAGGAACAGGAAACACAGGAGTTCTTGACAGGGTAATATTTCTCTATATTCCAGCAGGTTGATGATTAGAGTCACGCAATATTAAAGCTGAAAAAGTCTTCAGAATCAAGAAACACCAGTAATGATTGAGCATGGTGTGTTAAGTGTTAAAGCTGTGTGCTAAGTGCTTTATATCCATGTAATCCTAAAAATCAATCCATGAGGTTGACATTATTATGCTGTCCGACAGATGAAGAATCTGAAACTCAGAGAATTTAAGTGAACTACTTAAAGACATTCAGCTCAAAGGTATCAACAAATGCTTGAGAAAGAAATAAAACAAAACCCAAAATGTATGCAGTCTTGATTTCTACCATATTGCTCCCAAATAGTCTCAGCAAGAATTTTCTGTTACTATCTAGAACCCACAATTTAAAAACATTCTAGGCAATCTTACTACAATGAGAAGTCACATGCAGTCACACAGTTTTAACATTCAAGTCATTTTCAGGTAATATACATTGATATTTCCTCTTTAAACTATGGTCAAATCTTTCAGTACCTAGCAATATGTCTGTAATCTCCCTGGGTTCCACTTATTTTGGCCAGCAAGGCACAGCCCCAATCATGTTGCTTCAGTTTCTAATTTAATGGAACATTAAGCATTCATTTCTGGTACCTAAATTAGCCAGTCTCTTTTATTTATAGAGCTTACATGCAAAGTGTTTAACTAAAAAATGGAAATAAAAATAGGAAATGGATGGGTGCCTGCTATTGAAGTCTCATGAGTGATTCCATAATATTACTGAGTCCAGTGGGTAATGAGTGTTAAACAATTTACGTTTCAGAAATTTTCAAGTAAAGACTTAATTACTCCCTTCTACTAATGAGCCTCCACTTTTTCTTTGGTGTTGCAAACATGGGCTTCTGGAAATAGTCAGGTCAGCCACACTCCATACATCATTCAGACATCTCTTGTTCTTGATGGTAGTAGAGTACCTCTTCCTTTCTCCCTCATCCCTCCCTTCCTATAAATCAACACTAAGATGCAAAACCCAGAAGTGAACTCTGATACTGACCATGTGAGGCAAGGGAGCACTTTGTAAGCCTGTCAAATACAGCTTCAAAATTCCGCTAATGCAAAACAACACACATAATCTGAAAGCTGCCTTTTGTTAGGGACATTCAAATGGATATCTGTTTATTTTTGTTGGCTTATAAGCACAAGAAAAACAAAATTTTGCTGACAGGTTCAGAAGTTCCAGGAGATACTCAATAAGGGCTTTGAGGACCTAGGACAGGAATCTCCACGCAGGTAATAGTCTGACATTTGATTTCACTGACTGCCTGTTTAAAGCAGTTGGGAGTCACAGAGTGTCTCTCTACCTTTCCATAAAGCAGTTGGAAGTCACAGAGTGTCTCTCTACCTTTCCATGCCTCCTGGGAGGTCCAAGCCCCTCTTTCTAAGCAGCTGCAGCCCTATATCACATGCATACCATCTTCCTTTCTGTCAGTTCCCCATGGGATATCATCCACATCCCTCTGACTCTCAAGGTGTTAGTTTCTCAGTCGGGTCTGACTCTCTGTGACTCCATGGACTGTGACCTGCCAGGCTCTTCTGTCCATGGGGAGTCTCCAGGCAAGAATACTGGAGTGGGTTGCCACGCCCTTCTTCAGGGGTCTTCCCAAACCAGGGATCCCGCATTGTAGGCAGATTCTTTACCATCTGAGCCACCAGGGAAGCATAATTTAATTCTCTCTTCCTCACTTTCTGCTTATCCTGACCTGGGGCTTTTGTTTTAGAATCAAAGGTGGTTTGGCTAAACAAAACAGTTCTTGCATGTAAGATTTCTGTAACCAGAATTAACTGTATACCCAAATAGTCCTTTCCCTCCTAATCTTACATTTCTGAGAGCATTTTAACCTCTTAAAGTCACTCTCAGTTAGGCAGGACTTATTCAGGATTCCCATAGTAATAAGACAAAAGATCTGAGTCCTACAGTTGCAGTAACTTGAAGCTGGAAAAGTAGATATCTAAAACTAGGATGCAGACCCTCCCATGCCTTGTCTACTGCTATATCTGACACATGGTGCAGGCTTTACGGATCATCGTAGTTTTCAGACAGAGTATGCAAGATGTGTGACCAGTGGGAACTGTAGTGGTGAACGTTCAATGTCACCTTGATTGACCGATGGGTTGCCCAGATGGCTGGGAAAACATTATTCCTGGGTGTGTTTGTGAGTATGTCTTTGGAAGAGATTAACATATGAATCTATAGGCTGAGAAAAGATGACTGCCTTCCCTAATGTGAGTACGGATTATGAATCCATTGAGGGCCTGAATAAAACAAAAAGGTGAGCAAAGGGAGAATTGTTTCTCTGTTTGAGCTGAGACATCATATTCTCCTGCTCTTGATCATTGGCTTTTGGACTCTTACCAGGACTTAGACCACTGGTCCCTGATTCTCAGGGCTTTGAACTTGAATTGAATGACACGACTGAGTTTCCTGGTTTTTTACCTTGCAGATGGCAGATTGTGGGACTTCTCTGCATTCACAGCCATGTGAGCCAATTCCTGTAGGTCTCTCTGTCTGTCTGCCCTACCTCCCTCTTTCCATCTCTACCTCTCTCTAAATATATCTCTTATGGGTCTGTTTCTCTGGAGAACCCTGACAAACATACAGGTCCTGTTGGAGAAATGTACTGTGATGAACACAGTCATTGCTGGGCTCATAGGAATGTCATATATTGTCTACAAAAAGAGTGGTATCAAACTCACAATAGGACAAAGTGTGCAAGGAGATCCAACCAGTCCATCCTAAAGCAAATCAGTTCTGAATAGTCCTTGGAAGGACTGATGCTAAAGCTGAAACTCCAATACTTTGGCCACCTGATGTGAAGAACTGACTTATTGGAAAAGACCCTGATGCTGGGAAAGATTGAAGGCAGGAGGAGAAGGGGCCGACAGAGGATGAGATGGTTGGATGGCATCACTGACTCAATGGACATGAGTTTGAGTAAACTCTGGGAGTTGGTGAAGGACAGGGAGGCCTGGAGTGTTGTAGTCCATTGGGTCACAAAGAGTTGGACATGACTGGGTGACTGAACTGAACTGAACTGTGCCCTCTCATCACCTGAGAGAGAATGAAGAAAAAAGGGAAGGGAAGGAAAAAGCCACATTTTATGAACAAACTCATAGATTTGGAATCAGACAGCCTAAATTATACTGTAGCTCTGACACTAGCCTCTTACCAGCAAAACTTTGACCAGTCTGTCATGTCTTAGCAGGAGACAGAGGACTAAAATGACCAAAGAGAGTTTCAGAAATAAAGTATTTGCAAAGTTGTAGGAGCATTAGGAAAAACCAACAAGGAATATAAAAATTCTGACATTAGCAATCTAGGGAAATTGCTTATACCCCTAGATCAAAAAAAAAAAAAAAAAAAACTTCCCTGGTGGCTCAGATGGTAAAGCATCTGCCTACAATGCAGGAGATCCGGGTTCAATCCCTGGGTCGGGAAGATCCCCTGGAGAAGGAAATGGCAGCCCACTCCAGTACTCTTGCCTGGAAAATCCCAAGGACAGAGGAGCCTGGTAGGCTACAGTCCATGGGGTCGCAAAGAGTTGGACACGACTGAGTGACTTCACTTTCACTTCACTAGATCAATGGGCCAGGACCAGTTTAAAAAACTCCATGAGACCTGGTAAGAAAGTGTCAGAAGACTGAATACTCCAACTTGTTTCTGCCCACCCACTCACCTCCTGCACGTGCCTTACTTTGGCTGAAACCAGTTAAAGATCAGAGAATCTGAGAGTCCACTGATGCAGTCCACGGACATCAGCTTCCCAGATACAGAGCCAGATGGAGAGGAGTGCAGAGTTGATCTGGAGGGGTAAATAGAAAGCAGTCTGCACAATGAATGTTAATAACAATTTCCTGGTATAAAACAGAGATTAAAAGTGCCCATCTCAAAGTTTTATCTGTTTGTTTTGCTTCTGTTCATTGAAAGACAATGATTGCAAAGGACTTGACCTCTGGATATATATTATTTGCAGAGCAGTGTTCTGCAAAAGAAGAAAGGTAACACTAGTATGAACATTCCTCGGATCCAGTTGGCATCATTATTTCTATAGTGACTTGAGGTCAGTTTAGTCAATTTATCCATTTACTGCCCAGTCCCTGTGGGCAGTGGCTGGGGAGTGGTGGTCTGGGCCACCTAAAAGCACCCAGGGTTAGGAGCAGAGCAGAGGCAGCCCTTCATTAGCTCCTGGAGAATGACTAAGCATTCCCTTTGGAGAAATGACTGCAGCTTATAGAAACATGTGTAAAGTTCAGTTTCCAAGACGAACAAAGTAGTTTTGTCATCCCATTCAAGAAAAGAAAAGAGGCACTTGAGCCACATGACAGTATCTGGGAGGGCACATTCTTGCCCCCAGCCTTACCAGGCCATGAGGACCAATGGGAAAGGGACTAATCAATATTTTCCCTAGCTGGTAGCACTGACAGTTTTTGGCTTCTCTCGGATAGGAACATATTCTTGGCTTAAAGGAAGAAATCCCCTGAAGTTTTGAATTTCATTCTCTTGGATTTGTAAAGATTAGGAATTTGTGACTGTGTTTTAACTGAAAGTCTGAGCATTAAAAATAACTCTGGCCTAATAACATTAGGTGCAAACTAAAGCCTCATATTTACTGACAGGGCCACTGGCTGCATTTTAAAATGACGGGGAAATTTCAGGGACAGTAGAAAGAAGAGAGTAGTTGGGGAGTGCAAAAATAAGACATTAATAATTTTGATGAAACTTTGGGATTGATGCTTCCAAACTTAAAAGTTCATGTGGGAAGAAAGAGCAGAGTAATTAGGAAATTTTGTGAAAACATGTAACAAAACAAACAGTTACGGGAAACACTGTTCATCCACTCACTCATTCTCTAGACATTTAATAATAAACTACGATACCTCAGGCGCTGTCCTAATACTGCAGATACAGACAAATTCAGGAAAAAATGTCCTCATGGTACATAGTGTGCTAGTGACATTTGACAGTAGGAAAGGTATGCAGGAGCCAGGTCACAAAGGACATAGAGATTTAGGTTAAGTCATTCGAATGTTATTGTATATGTAGTAACGTAGCATCCATTCATCTACAAATGATAGGATTCCCCAACTTAACTGACATTTCAGAGGAGGAAGATTCACTACCTTACATAGTGCATTCCCGACGTAGGGTAGCTCCAGAAATGGTTAACACTTTGATAAAGCCCTCAAAGAGCCAGGTATTTTACATTTATCTGTTCAGTCATCATTAGCACAGTGTTTCGTCTTCATGATTGCAAAGTGGCTACCTAAGTTATATTCTGCAATTTGCAGATATGATTTAATGGTAATAACTAAGAGAAACCAAATAATAATGAATTAAAGAGACAGAAACTTACTTCTTTTTATGTAAAAGAAATCTGGAGTTAGAGTTGGTTCAGTGTCTCCATAAAGTTATCAGACTCAGGTTTCTCTTGGCTCTTTACCACCATTATCTCTAGGATAAGACTGCACACTCAGAGACAATTATGACTGTTGGAGCTCCAGCTACTTTACCCACATTCTAAGCAGTAAAATGCAATATGGAAGAAAGAAAATAGGTATACCCCATGTCTTTGAAGGGGAGTTTCCAGAAGTACACTTAAAATCTCTACTCAGTCTCATTGACTACTATTAGTATTTTATCACAATGCCATATGTAACAGCAAGAAAATCTGTGACAATGGTGGTCTGGGGTATGACAGTAGGATAGCAATATACCTAGTTAAAAATTATAAATGTATTAACAAAGAATAAAAGGAAGATGAATATTGAGGAAAAATAGGAAGTCTCTGGCACTAAGAATCATCTTCTATTCCTTATGTCTCAATTTGGGAGCAAGAAACATTTGCAAAAGCATCTTAAAGATAGCTTAGTTATGGAGGTAACTAAGAAAGGTTATTTAAGAGAGAGGAGGTAATTTAAGAGAGAGGTTTATGGCTCAGATGGTAAAGATTCTGCCTGTAATGCAGGAGACCCGAGTTTGATCCTTGAGTCAGGAAGATCCTCTGGAGAAAGGAATGGCTACCCACTCTAGTATTCTTGCCAGGAGAATCCCATGGACAGAGGAGCTGGTGGGTTACAGTTCATGGGGTCCCAAAGACTCAGACACGACTGAGCTACTAACTCTTCACTTTGGAATGTATTACAAAAGCTGGTATTACAGCCCAGTTCTGCTATATATAAGCTTGATAAATTTATGCAAGTTAGTTTACCTCTCTGGGCTTCAATTTATAATATATAAAAGGAGAATTCTAAGCTCTTAATTTTATTGAGAATATTAAATGAAATTGTGTATTGCAACAGATGGTATAGTGGAAACTGCACTTCACTACCGGGACCATCCTAGTGACTAATAAAGTTCATCAGTTGTTTTGATCTTTTGTTTGAAGATCAATGCTTGTGGATAAATTTTGTGACCAGATAGTAGAGAAGGGGCTTTGGCCTCAGCTCCTCAGCAGGCTATGTGTATGTGCATGAGAACTTAGCTTTGAAACCATAGAACACAGAGATTCTTTCTCCTGTAGCAACCATCAGTTTTTATCATTTGCCATTTTCCATCAAGGAAGACTCTAGGATATTTTAGAATTGTCTTAAGTAGGGACTCAGCTGCAAAATATAAACTTTCAGAACATATGGTATGGAATACAACTAATGCGAAAGTTCCAAAAAGAAGATGAAAATACTAAAGGACTAAAAATACTTTCTTCAAACAACCTTTTTCAGTACATCAGTACAGCTGCTTCTTTGTTAAACCAGCTGTTAACTAATCCCCAAGGGTACTTCTCACAGGGGGCTTATTTTGTTGTTGTTTTGTTGTTTTTAAATGATTTAATTCTTATAGCTCAAACCGCATTGTGTTCTTAATGGTTTTACATTTCTACCTCTGAAAGACAAAGAAAAAAAGAGTGGAGAAATGAAAGAAATTAAAGGCTGGAGGAAGATTGATGAAGGGTGTGCATATCTAGTTCAAAGTGTGGTAGGAGGGAGGGAGGAACCCGCAGAATAGCTGAGAAAATGAGGATGTGAAAAATATAAGTAGTTTCTGATGAAGAAGAGCTACAGACCTAGCATATTAGGACATGCTCAATATGCAGAATATTAAATAACTTCTACACCGTATTGGCCAAATTACAGGAAAGCAACTGAATGTGGCATTGAAGATAGTGTTCTTGGGAGCACAGTGGATTATAGAAACCCCAGTTCCTCTCCTTACCAGTGGTGGGAATTTAGCCTTGGAAAAGTTACTTGGTGTCTTTGAACCTTAATATCCTCATTCTAAAGCAAATAATAATAATAATGTCTACCATTTGGGATGCTGCTACTGCTGCTGCTAAGTCATTTCAGTCGTGTCCGACTCTGTGCGACCCCATAGATGGCAGCTCACCAGGCTCCCCTGTCCCTGGGTTTCTCCAGGCAAGAATACTGGAGTGGGTTGCCATTTCCTTCTCCAATGCATGAAAGAGAAAAATGAAAGTGAAGTCGCTCAGTCATGTCTGACTCTTAGTGACTCTTAGTGACCCCATGGACTTCAGCCCTCCAGGCTCCTCCACCCATGGGATTTTCCAGGCAAGAGTACTGGAGTGGGGTGCCATTGCCTTCGGGATGACTCTCCATTAATTCAGGCAACATGAATAAAAGCATTTATGATACTGCCTGGCACATCAGAGACCACAATGAATTTAATGAAAATTATTACAATTTGCTTTTTCAGAAAATGTTTATACTTGTTAAGAAAAAAAATCAATACACAAGAAATAGACTAAAATATACAAGAAAATGTTCCCTTTCATCATGGACTCTTTCTATAGGAAAAAATGTCTTATAGCCATATACTGTCCTCAAATGGGTAAATCTTTTTTTTTTTTTCATACTCAAAACAGATTGTGTAATATTATTCAACCTTAAGAAGGAAGGAAATTTTGTCATATGCTATTACATGGATAAAGCATGAGGATATTATGTTAAATGAAATAAACAATCAAAAAAGACAAATACTCCGTAATTCCACTCATATGAGATATCTAATGAATCAAACTCATGGAAACAGAAAATAGACTGGTAGTTTCAGGGACTGGAGGGAGGGGAAAGGGAGAGTTGTTGTTCAATGAGTACAGAGTTGCAATCATGCAAGAAGGAAAAGTTCAAGAGGTTTATTATATAACAGTGTGCATATAGTTAACAGTATTATAATGAACACTTAGAATCTGTTAAGAGGGTAAATTTATACTATGTGATTTTTACTGCATTCACTTACTATAGCAAGGACATTTGATAATCTTGAAGTAATTGTGCTGAGCAAAATGAGCCAGTTACAAAGGGGCATACTATGTGGGGCCGCTGGTGGCCTGCCGTCTATGGGGCCGCATAGAGTTGGACACGACTGAAGCGACTTAGCAGCAGCAGCAGAGTAAATTCATAGAGATAGAAAGTAGAATGGTAATTACCAGAGGGTGAGTGGAGGGAGAGATGAGGAGTCACTGTTGGAGGAGTATGGAGTTTCAATTTGGAAAGATGTAAACTTTTTAGAGCTAGATGGTGGTTACGGTTGCCCAATAAAGTGAATGCACTTGTTTAGTTGCTCAGTTATGTCTGACTCGTTGGGACCCCATGGACTGTAGCACTTCAGGCTTCCTGGTCCTTCACTATCTCCTAGAGTTTGCTTAATGCAATTGAACCGTACACTTAAAATGATTAAGTGGTAAATTTCAAGTTATACATTCTCAACCACAATTAAAACAGACAAACAAACTGCCTTTTCTATAATGGGGTTTACCAGTATCTCTTTATGATTGAATTGGCTTGACAGTCGTATGGCCATGGGAACACTTCGCTGCCATATTCAAGGGCTCAAGAAGGAATGAGGCCCTTCTTTCCTGTGCAATGTGTGACATGCTATGTGCTGTAACAAAAATAAATTTTGCTTAGACAAAAATTTTCTATGGACGTCTCCTTGCCTGATTTAGCTTATGTTAGAACAAGAATCAAGGATGTTTTTCCTTTCAGAAAAAAATATATAATGTGGATATTTAAACTCAGGACTTTAAGAAGATGGCAAAAGGATTTGCTGACAATGTTTCAAACCGCTCTCTTCATCTCATAACCAATTTGCTAAACATACTCAGAGATGGCACATTTTAAAAGATAATATTTATTTATAGTCCTTCCCCAATAAAGAACTGGTGTCAATCCCTTAACAGAGAGGCAAAAGAGATGATTCTTGTCCAGATTTTACTCTCCTTTCTTCAAATTCAGTGTCACTTTATTCTGTCTCATGAACGGAATGAAGAGTGTCACATGTGGCTTCAGGGCTCTTGTTTATGATTTCTTGAACTTATGTAGGTACTTGATTAAAGCAGAATCATTGTGTGCTGAGATTTGTTGAACCAGTTTCTATAGAAGGCTTTGTTTACCCCCAAATAATCAATACTGCTCCGACTATACAACATTTTTCCCCCTCCACCTACTCTTCTGTGATGACCAACTTCTTGACTCTTTAAATGGGAGATGAATTTGAAACTGACTTTGGTGGAAAAGGTCACTTCTTGCTCAGATTCAAAGCTGGAAACTTGTACTCATCACGGGGTACTTTCTAGTAAAATCTTTGTGTATTATCTGGCCCCCGAATAAGCTGAAGTAATAAAAAAAGGTGGACCCATTTGAGGACAGGATATGGCTATAAGACATTTTTTTCTTACAGAGTTCATGATGAAAGAAAAAATTTTCTCATTTACTTTGTCTATTTCTTGTATATTGATTTTGTAATAATTTAGAGCATTACAATTTGATCTCCAACATACTATATCATTTTGATTGTATAAGGTGGGAGATCTTCTGAAATGGAAGTTCATGAAAGGTAAAGAGGCTCTTTTTAAAAATGTTTTCCCATGCAAAAATTTAAAATAGCTTTAAAAACTGCAAAGCACTCAGGAATGATAAGCACAAAGAATACATTTTAAAATTGTCTAAGTGAGCTCATGAGAAAGCAAGAGAAATCCCCAAGGGGCACAAACTAAGAGAAAGAAAGGCGTTAAATTAATACTAATGCTAAGACTGACTTGTGATTGGCTGATGTTTGCAAAACCCATAACAAAAGTCTGGGTTTTCAGGAGCCACACAAAGATGTAAGATAGGGTTGAGCTCATATAAGATAGAAAAATTGTTACTAAGACTCTTGGATAAAGCTGTGACCCTGTAAGAGTAAACTCTGGGAGTTGGTGATGGACAGGGAGGCCTGGCTTGCTGCAGTCCATGGGGTTGCAAAGAGTCAGACATGACTGAATGACTGAACTGAACTGAAGGGTAAACCCTTAGTGAACAGGAGAATCAGAGAAAAGAAATCTACGCATTGCAAAAAGAGATAACATAAAACTCTTCTATTTCAGCATGGTCTTTGATAGAAAATATTCCTGTAACCATAAGCTTGTCCTCATACATAACTGAANATGACTGAATGACTGAACTGAACTGAAGGGTAAACCCTTAGTGAACAGGAGAATCAGAGAAAAGAAATCTACGCATTGCAAAAAGAGATAACATAAAACTCTTCTATTTCAGCATGGTCTTTGATAGAAAATATTCCTGTAACCATAAGCTTGTCCTCATACATAACTGAATGCCAATTTATTCTCCCTCTGTAGACAAGAATACTTTAACCTAAAAAATTAAAGCGTCCAGAGCTAACAGCAAACCAAAGAACTTGGCAAAGAAAATGCAAATCATGATTCAGGCTCATACCCTTGAGGCAAGCCATCCGTAATTCTTTTAAAAAAAGTTTGACTAAGTAAAAGGATATAATTACAAATTACTTAATACAGTTAGAGCAAACCACCATGAGTGAGGGACAACAAATAAAATGATTAAACTTCCTAGTTAAACATTCTGATTCAAGCCTAAAAACTAAAAGTAAAAGATAGTGTTTATGTTCAGCAATGGCATAGTGGTAACGATCAGATAAATATTCCATGATCATAACTATAAATTGGGCAAAATACATAAATCAAACACCTGAAGGCACTTAAGACTGACAAGAAACAGGTATAAATTGAAAGCAAATTAACACCTGGGATGGGCTTCCCTGGTGGCTCAGTGGTAAATAATCTGCCGGCAATGCAGGAGATGTGGGTTAGATCCCTGGGTTGGGAAGGTCCCCTGGAGGAGGAAACGGCAACCCACTCCAGTATTCTTGATGGGAAAATCCCCTCAACAGATGAACCTCATGGGCTGTCTGCGAGGTTACAAAGACTTGGACATGACTGGGCATGCACACACACACACATTTGGAATATAGGAACAAAATTCTCTGAGACACTCAATGGCTTTTAGTCAAAGGGCTGGCCCCATTTATATCCAAGTAGTATAAATAAAACATGGATAAAAACTGGAAAGATTGTTGTCTTGGAGAGCTAGAAAATAGAATTTGGGGGTGACCACACCAGCTTTTAAGTGAGAAGGTGAATCCAGGAAAAGAGAAAGTAATAGCAAAGAAGCCCCCAAATCAACATAAAAACCCTGTGTAAATATCTGGCTAACTCCTGAGCTGCTCATGAACACAGCAGAAACCAAGCAACAAAGCTGAGAATTAAAAAAAAATAAATAAATAACTGGAGCAAGACACAGAAGCAGATAAATGAAAAAAGATGTGGTACATATTCACAATGGAATACTACTCAGCCATACAAAGAATGAAATTATGCCATCTGTAGCAACATGAATGGACCTAGAAATTATCATACTGAGTGAAACAAACTGGACAGAGAATGCAAATAGCAAATGATATCACTTATACGTGGGACCTAAAAAAGATGATACTAATGAACTTATTTGCAAAATAGAAGTATACTCACAGACATAGAAAACAAAATTATGGTTATCAAAGAGGAAGGAGAGAGAGGGATAAATTAGGAGTGTGGGATTAAAATATACACACTATTATATTTAGGACAGATAACCAGCAAGGACCTATTGTATATCAAAGCGACTACACTCAATATCTTGCAGTTACCTATAATGGCAGAAAATGTAAAAAAATATATATATATATGTGTATGACTGAATCACTTTGCTGTACACCTGAAACTAACACAAAGTTGTAAATCACCTATATTTCATTAAAAAAATTTTTTTTAATGGGCAGAAGACCTGAATAGAGATTTTTCCAAAGAAGATATACAGATGGCCAATAGGCACACGAACATATTCAACATTGCTAATATTCCAAGAAATGCAAATCAAAACCAGAATGTGATATTACCTCACACCTGACAGAATGGCTATCACCAAAAAGACCACAAACAACAAATGTTGACGACAATATGGAGGTAAAGGGAACCTTTGTCCACTGTTGTTGGGAATGCAATTTTGTGCACCCACTGTGGAACACAGTACATAGGTTGTTCAAAAAACTAAAAAATAAAATTATCATATGATCCAGCAATTCCAGTCCTGGGTATATTTCCAAAGAAGGTAAAAATATTAATTTGAAAAGATCCATGTACCATGATGTTCATAGCGGCACTGTTTACAATAGCCAAAATATGGAAGTAACCTAAATGTCCTATCAAGAGATCAGTGGATAAAGATGACATGGTATATATACAATGGAGTACTATTTAGCCATAGAAAGAGTGAAATTTTGTCATTTTTAACATGGACAGATCTGTGTGGTATTATGCTTAGTAAAATAAGTCAGAGGGAGAAAGTTACATACTGTATGCTATTACCTCTATGTGAAATCTGAAAAATGAAACAAAAGAAGATAATTAAACAGAAAGAGACTTACAGACATAGAGAATAAACTAGTGGTTATGCATAGGTGAACAGAAGAGGGAGGGGCAAGATAAAGATAAGGGATTAAGGGGTACAACTACTGCATATAAAATAAATAAGTTACAAGGATATATTGTACTGCACAGGGAAAATGGCCAATATTTTATAACTTTGAATGGAGTGTAATTTATAAAAAATATTATTATCCAATTAAAAAATCCAGTCCTTTTTGTTTTAAGTGCTCAGAAGGGCAGGCAGCAAGATGGTCTTAGCCTCTGAATAACTGGCTGTAAAAGAAGCCATGATTTTCTAATTCAACCAAATATCACAATTTTGCCCCAAGTGGATGTGTCTTGATCTGTTAAAAAACAAACGACTCTACTAAAAAATATTAAATCACTTTGTTATACAACTGAAACTAATGTTATAAATTATCTATAGCCAATAAAAAACAAGTAATTGAAAAAAAATTAGGTAGATATTATTGCAAGTTGTCAGTTTTGTTATAAAATGTATATAATATCATAATAGTATTATCAGTGTTTATAATTAGTTGCATTAGTTCACTTGCTTATATAGTTTAAATAATTTTGTTAATTAAAGTTTATGATAGACTTTTGGATTGCAGCCATTCTGACTGGCATGAAATGGTACCTCACTGTGGTTTTGTATAAGCAATAAATGCTGGAGAACATGTGGAGAAAAGGGAACCCTTTTACACTGTTGGTAGAATGCAAGCTAGTACAGCCACTATGGAGAACAGTGTGGAGATTCCTTCAAAAACTGGAAATAGAACTGCCTTATGACCTAGCAGTTCCACTACTGGGCATACACACCAAGGAAACCACAATTGAAAGAGACACATGTACCCCAATGTTCATCGCAGCACTGTTTATAATAGCCAGGACATGGAAGTAACCTAGATGTCCATCAGCAGATGAATGGATAAGAAAGCTATGGTACATATACACAATGGAGTATTACTCAGCCATTAAAAAGAATACATTTGAATCAGTTCTAATGAGGTGGATGAAACTGGAGCCCATTATACAGAGTGAAGTAAGCCAGAAAGAAAAACGCCAGTATAGTATACTAACATATATATACGGCATTTAGAAAGATGGTAACGATAACCCTGTATGCGGGACAGCAAAAGAGACACAAATGTATATAACAGTCTTTTGGACTCTGTGGGAGAGGGAGAGGGTGGGATGATTTGGGAGAATGGCATTGAAACATGTATAATATCATATAAGAAACAAATTGCCAGTCCAGGTTCGATGCAGGATACAGGATGCTTGGGGCTGATGCACTGGGATGACCCGGAGGGATGGTACGGGGAGGGAGGTGCGAGGGGGGTTCAGGAGTGGGAACTTATAAACACCTGTGGCAGATTCACGTTGATGTATGGCAAAACCAATACAATATTGTAAAGTAATTAGCCTCCAATTAAAACAAATAAATTTAAATAATAAAAAATAAATAAAAATAAAATAAAGTTTATGGTATACTTAATATAGGACTTCCCATGGGGCTCAGATGGTAAAGTGCCTGCCTGCAATGTGGGAGACCTGGGTTTGATCCCTGGGTTGGGAAGATCCCCTGGAGAAGGAAATAGCCACCCACGCCAACACTCTTGCTTGGAAAATTCCATGGACAGAGGAGCCTGGTAGGCTACAGTTCATGGGGTCACAAAGAGTCAAACACGACTGAGTGACTTCACTTTCATACTTAATATATGAGCAACATTTCTTTATATAAAAATATAGTTAGCTTACATTATACAATTATAGTTATATAATATAAATTGCCTACAAAATTTTGACAGTTTCATATTTCTATTGATCAGAGAGTACATATGCAAATATGAATTGTATATGAACCATAACTGATTCCAAGTAGATTTCTGTCAAAGAATATTATTTTTACAATGACTTGTGATCCACTAAAATCTATTATTTGGATAATTATTACAAAAAACTTTTATCTTCAGTTGTTTAACTTTCTAATTGAACTTACAATAGCATGTATAATAATATCAAATGTTTTACTTTTGGCAGAGTAACCTTTTAAAAGCTTTACTTTTGATTTCAAAAGTTGTTGTTAAAAACCAAATGATTAGTACTGATTTAACATTGACATCATTTAACTGTTAGAAAAATTATTCTTTTAAAAAAGCCAATGTAGTAACTAATATCATCTCAATTTTCTTTGACATTTAAGAACCGTTGATTTGAAAATGAGCAAAATTAACTTAAAAAAAAAAGTCAATTTGTTTAAATAAAAAGTGATGTTTCACAGTGGACAGCTGCTTGTGGTAAATCATCATCTTCAAGAACAGCCTCCTTAAAACACCTCCCAACAGTTAAAGTTAATGCTATGTTTCTCCAGCAGACATGTCTCTTCTGATTTTCATAAGCTATCGGATATTTCAGAAGGTATCTGATTTGCTATTATATATATGTATATATTCATTGGAAGGACTGATGCTGAAGCTCCAATACTTTGGCCACCTAATGCAAATTGCTGACTCATTGGAAAAGATCCTGAGGCTGGGAAAGATTGAGGACAGAGGGAGACGTGGGCAACAGAGGATGAGATGGTTGGAAGGCATCATTGACTCAATGGACATGAGTTTGAGCAAACTCTCAGAGATAGTGAAGGACAGGGAAGGCTGGCATGCTGCAGTCCATTGGGTTGCATATAGTTGGACATGACTTAGTGACTAGACAACAACGCCATATCATGCAGAAAGGCAGATCATATGTAGATACTCTTCCCCATCTCTGAGCCTTGTTTTCCTCATCAGAAACAAGAGGAGAGTATTCTGCATATAGAGTGATGTACAACTGCAATAAAGTATCATAAATGCTGTATGCCAAGATCATTAAAATATTTGTGCAGAAACAAACAAACAAAAAATGAGATCAACGCTACATCAAGAAAGAGACCAAAATATCAGCCATAAACCGGGTAGGATGCCGTGTGAGTAGCTAACTGTGTCTACTTTTGTAAAGTATCTTTTTGGGAATTTTCTCTTGGCTTTTTCTCTATGATCTGTTGTCTTTAAATCTTGGTTCTTTTTTCCATAATTTTCTCTCATGCCACCAAGAAGCTGACATATCAGGAACATGTGTCACAGGACAATAACAAAAGACAGCAAGTCTGAACTATCTCTGTCCTAATATTTAGGGAGAAAAGGCCCATTCCTTCTTAAATAATCACAGTTAGACCTCCTTCAAGAGCGAAGATTTGGGAGTGAATCAAAGACAGAGAAGGAAAGGAGGGCTCTAAGCATAAAAGACAGATTAGGTCAGCAGGTCAAGAACTTCTATTTGAGAATTTCAGACCAAAGGGGTTCCATACAGGGGTTTGGGGATGAATTCTGTTTTAATAATAGAGTACCATGTCCTGGGAACTCCCTCCTGTACGTCTTTCTCATGAAACTACAGCAGCTAGAGTCTCAGGGTAACACTCAAACCCACCATCTTCACCCACAAAGCCTGTTGTACCTTATCATGGCTGAAAAATGGCACAAATGGTAGAAATTTCAGGACTCTGAAATCAGAGTATCATATGATAGAGAAAGCATCTAATGATGAGTTTTTTCCTAGTCCCAGAGGAAGAGCAGGCCCTAGGACATATTTTAGTAAAGAATCTGCCACCCATGGAACTTTGAAGGTGGCTCAGTGGGTAATGAAGAAGATACAGGAGACTTGGGTTTGATCCCTAGGTTGGGGAGATCCCCTGGAGGAGGGAATGGCAACCCACTCCAGTATTCTTCCTAGGAGAATCCCGTGGACAGAGTAGCCTGGTGGGCTATAGTTCATAGAGTTCTGAAGCAACTGAGTGCACATGAACTACCTTGTATATTATCCTATTTTTCTCTTATATGGTCATTCTACCTCTTATAATCCTTCAGGAACCTCATGCCATCATAATGCCTTAAGACATTATGATACTGTGCGCTCCCAACTTGGCCTGCCCTACTTTTCAAAAGTCTGCAAGTTACTAATTTTCTATCTTCTACCTCCACCCAAAACCCTCATGTTTTCTATACAGCTGCTCAGACAGGGGTATGAAGGAAAGCAGATGATTAAACCAATTCACAGAAAGATTTGAATGACTGATCTTTCACACACCCCCAGATATTTGCATTTTTGGAAGAGGAAGCTTGTTAACTCAAATAAATCTATCATCAGTGAAATTTTTAGATGACTTATCAAAGAGAAGAGAAAAAATAAATCAGGCTTTGACAGAAAAGGCAAGAGGAGGAGANAACCAATTCACAGAAAGATTTGAATGACTGATCTTTCACACACCCCCAGATATTTGCATTTTTGGAAGAGGAAGCTTGTTAACTCAAATAAATCTATCATCAGTGAAATTTTTAGATGACTTATCAAAGAGAAGAGAAAAAATAAATCAGGCTTTGACAGAAAAGGCAAGAGGAGGAGAAATGAATCCGTTTCGGTCTTACTATGGTCTCACAAAATTCCTCATCATGCCAAGGTTAATAACAGTGCAGCAATATAATTGCAGATGAAAATGTATGCATATTTGTGTGTATTTGTGTGTGTGTGTAAGGGAAACAAGTTTATGATAGGGATAGCAGTAGTGAATTACTTGTAGACTGAGACCTGGCAACCACTGATGTCTGATGGTGGTTAAAAATAATTCTAGCATTCACACAAAATGTCCTAAGTATGAAAGAGATGTTTGTTTTGGATTGGCTATAACGGTATCAGTCAGTAAGAAACTAACTGCACTAGGAAACATTTAGAATGACTACTGGTTAAACTTTGCTGAGCAACAAACACCCCAAAATATAGAAACTTAAAGCAATAATCCTTTATCTTCTCATGATTCTGTGAGTCAGCAAGTTAGGATGGGCTCAGCTGGAAGGTTCTTACACTGGCTCTGTCTGGACTCTGCTATGGGACAGCTGTTACAGGGGCTGAATGGCCTCATTAAATATGGCTCGCAGTAAATCAGTTTTTGGTTGGATGTCTCAACTCTCTTCCACATGTCTTCTCCATTAGGCTGACTTAGACCTATTCACATGAAAATAGCAGTCCAAGAAGGCAAGATGAAAGCTTCAGAGCTGTCTGTGCCTAAGGCTCAGAATACACACCATGTCAGTTGCCCACTTCCATCATATTCTATTGACCAAAGCAAGTAACAAGCCCAGCCAGAATCTAGGGCTAAGGAAATAACCCCACTTTCTGAAGAGGATCACTGCAAAGAGCTACTTTTTAATCAACTTATCAAGTCTTAAGAGTAGCACAAAAGATTTTAAATAATTTTCTATCTGAGGTGCTTTCTTTTTTCTTCCACTCTCTCCCTACTTAAGTCCAATGAAACTATTATTTTTGTTTTGGAGAGAAATCATACTGGGAGGGCCCATGTTCCATTTATAAACAAGGCCTATAAGAACAGAGATGCTAAGCTGCTGATTATTCCATTTTAGGAAAAGTGAACAAAGGTAGACCTTACAGTCTTTGGAACATTTCAAAAATGACATGTAATCTTTCTCTTTTTCCCAATACATGGCCTCTAGTGGCACTGTTTGGAAGAGTTATAACACTAGAA
Organism: Neotragus moschatus; assembly: GCA_006410615.1. Classification (NCBI taxonomy): domain Eukaryota; kingdom Metazoa; phylum Chordata; class Mammalia; order Artiodactyla; family Bovidae; genus Neotragus; species Neotragus moschatus. The sequence continues at coordinate 260,004 of SJYA01002999.1, read as the reverse complement.
AAATCACTGTATAGTTTCTCAAGTTTTTATTTTGAACTGTTAGAGCAGATGTGCTAAGATATTTAATTCACACATTTACCAAATATTGACTTTTTTAAAGGGTGTGTTTAGCTTTTATCCCTTGAGACTTAGATTTATGTTTCTTGCCACTCATAATAAGAACTTGAAAGCTATTTTTTTTTTCTGATTGAACATCTTATTTCCACTTTTTAGGCTAAAAGAAAAACCATTTAAGGAGACTATTTTCTTAGTTTGTAATGAGAACATTTATGACGGGCATTGATTTCTTGTGGTAAGTAAGCGTCTGGTCATGGTTTATGACAGAATGGAACAGGTGCTATTATATTTGGAGAAGCTGATATGGGTGTCTCAATATTGAGCTCTGCAAGTCACATAGCCTGTAAAGTAAGATGATCAAGGATTCTCTCTGAACCAGCTTGGCACTAGAGCCAAGCCAGCAATTTTGAAGAAGAACAAATACCTATTTTGAACGTCACCTTCCAAACAATGGAGAAAGTAGGTGTGATGGGAACAAGGTGCATGGAAAGAGAACAGAGGGAAGGAGCAACCTCTGGGCACAAGAGGGTCCTTGTACTTTCAGACTCTCTGATCTTGAACTCCAGTCTCCATCTCCATCTGTTTCTGTACTTTCTAAAATTTAATGTCTTTGGAGTAAGAGCTCTGATGGAAGATGTGGCAGTTTCTATTCCCCATAAGGTAAGACTTGTGATTGTAATATAGTCTTCAAGGAATCTTTCACTCTGTTTTGCTTCCAGATGAATTTTCAAGCCTTGTCTTGTTTTTGTTCATTTCTATTTCAGCATTTTAGAACAACTGAACATACTTAATTTTGCAAAAAATAAAAAGAAAAATAAACATTGTTTCTATGACTTGATTGGATTATAAAGGAAATCAGCCTGGCTACATATTTTAGATCATTGATTTTCCCTGCAAGGATAACAAACATATAATGTACCATTTGTAAGCCATATCTCAATGAAACAAAGCCAAGGCAAGAGGAGTTTTCTACATTACATTTGATTTTTTTCTTACACAATTTAGCCCATTTGACAGAAACCACGAGCTCAAGAAATGTGAGTTCCTGCTGCCATTAAATGTATCTGTTTCTAATGTATGTTGCTACTAAGACAATTATATCATCCAATGAAATTTCTATGGCTTATTAGATACTATATACTCTAAAAAACTCTTTGCCAGGAGTGTGACTCTTTATAATAACTCAAATAAGATATTAAGCAATTCATAGATATCATTTTTTTGAGGACAAGTCCTAAAAAGTATTGCAGCAAACAATGAGATTAAGTATATGCCATATAAAAACTGTTTTATCCTGATTTTAAGTTTTATTTTTTACATATTTCCCACTATGAATGATGATGACACACACATTCACCTCCTTTATTTTCTTCATTTTTAAATTGTTATGGCTATGTAACTATTATAGCTAATCCTTTGGCATATTATGATTATATCTCCTTTCTTATAAATCATATTTTTTCTAGCTTTATTAAGGTATAATTGACAAATTAAAAGCTGTAAATATTTGAGGTACAAAATGTGGTGTTTTAAGTGACTGTGGTTGTAAAATGGAACTTTCAGTAAAACATGAGTAAGCTCCAGTGGCCCAATATACAGCATGGTAACTATAGTTAATGTATTGTATACTTGAAATTTGCTGAGAGTGGATCTTAAGTGTCCTCACCACATACAGACCTAGAATAGTAACTATGTGAAAAAATATGTTAACTAGCTTGATTGTGGTATTCATTTTTTCCCTCCCCTGCTTCTATCCCCAATTTACTTTTTCTTCTAGTCCCCGTTCTATTTTTCATATTCACTATGGACCTCATACTACTAAATCCAGTGTTCTTTTTCTTATCCTTGTGTTATTTGGCTTCTAAGCAGCAGTTGATATCACTGATCACATCTTCTTTTTGGAAATTCATTTTCTTGGTTTCTGTGGTGCACTTTCTCCTGGACTTTTATTCTTAGACCCTTTCGCTAACTCAAGTATTTCTGCTTAAACCCTACTTGAACTTCCCGAGTTCGGTCCTGGAATTCCTTTCTTGTTTATCTGTCTCCACTTTCTCTACATAGTCTTACTCATATTCATGATATTAAGTGCCAACTATGCCCTGTCTTTGAAATTTTTACTGCCAGTCTCCATATAATTCCTGAAGTTAGACTGGAATAGCCAATTATCTACATACAATTTCCATTAGGATGTCCAACAGCAATCTTAAACCTCATAAGATCGAAACAGAACTATTGACTTTTGACTCCAACCTCTTCCTCAGTCTGCTTTTCCCAAAACAGTATCACCATTCTCCCAATTTATTCAAACCCAAAATCCAGGTACCACTATTTCCCACCTCAAATTAATCCAATAGCAAGCCCCACTTATTTTATCTCCAACATGTATTCAGAATCCATCCAGTCTTCTCATCTCAACTCTTCTACCGAAGTCAATCTACTACCCCTCGTCTAAACTTCTGCGTTAGGCTTTCCCACATATTCCATGACTTAATATGGTTTTTGTTGTTTATATTTTAACTTAATACTAGAGGAATTTTTAAAAATTTACAAAACTATGGAAAATATTATAACAAATCGATCCCTAATGAAAACTTCATCTCGTTTCAAGTTAACATCCTGCTAGTTTTGTTTCATCTACCATCCACCATTTCTCCTCCTCCAATCAATGAAATACTTTAGATGAAAGCATGGACATCATTTGATTTCCCTATAAATAACCCAGTATTAGCCGCAGAAAGTGACTTATGCTGTTAACATCACTAGACAACCAACCAACCAAAAAAAAAAAAAAAACTCCAATAATTTTCTTACATCATCTGATATTCAGTCCACTTTACAATCTTCCTAGATTTTAGGAAAATTTTCAGCAAGGCCGAAAGACTTTTGGACTAATAAGCTCAATAGAAAAAAATATGACAAAAGCACAAAGTTTTAAGCCACAAAATGTCAAAAATGCCTTCTTATGATTGTTCCATTTGAATAAGACTCCAAACAAGGTCTACACTGCGTATGCCTTTTTTAATCTATAAAATCCTTGTTTATTTCATGTCATCTGTTTGTCAAAGAAAGCAATTTACACATTCTGGATTGGCTGGTTGCATCTTCATAATTCTTTAAATATATTTGCCTCTGACATTTTCCCTTAGATTGTTAGACCTAGAGACTTGATTATTTTCAGGTCCAATTTTATAGATAATTTCGCTTTGTAAGTGATATGCTATGTGCTTCCAATTGCACCATATCAGGGGTATCTAACATCTGGTTGTCCCACTTTAAGTGATAATAAGATTAATCAGTGGGCTCAGGTGATGTCAGATGGGCCCATTCATTATAGAATTCTCAAACAACTTTTTGCTCTACTGTTCTAGAAACGATGGTGAGCCCTGTCTAGATCCATTATTTCAATATAGGCCACAAAAGGTGATTTTAAAAAATTCTGTCCTTCTACATGCATACACTGGCTGAAACTTGTAAAGAATATACCATCAGCAGCTATTTTCTTACCCTGAAGCCCACTTTATCCAGGAAAGACAGAATTTATGTTAGATCTCTGCCCTTAATTTACCAGTTTTCAGGAGCGAGTGCTTTGGAAACTTATAAAAATTTTAAAATTACTGTTTTTTTTTATTGTCATTATGAATTTGCATGTATTTGATGGGTATGAGTCCACAAAATAGTCTTCAAATTATTCACCCCATTACAAAGATATTCTTACGATATTTTCACTACACTGCAGTCAGTGTGATATTTGAAAAACCCAAATCACATCACACCATCTGTCACTTAATACCTTCCAATGTCTCCTCTTTACATTAGAATATTCCCCAAATCTTTGACTCTATGTCTTCATAATCTGACCCTGCCTACTTCTCTGATTTCAATTTACACACATCTCCTCCTTCACCATCAATGCCTTTCTGTTTCTCAAATGCCTGTCATCCAGGGACAGTGCACTGTCTATTTCCCCAGTTAGTCATGGTGTTACTCCTGGTCTTTGCATATGTCCTTCTACAGCTAGTCAGTTATTTTACACCAAATCTCCCACCAGGTTTTTATTCTTAGTTTTTAATCTTACTAATTTATTACTTTATTGTGTTTGTTTTTATTTTACTCTCTCCTCTGAAATATATGTCCTATTGAGAACAAAGATCTTGCTTATCTGCTAAAAGAAGATTAGCACTAGCAGACTTTCACTGCTTCTGTGAATAACTGAATAAGTGCACAAAGGGCCCACCCAATTGAAGACTGAATCTCCCCAGATAAGAGTGCCCTTGAGATAAACATATACGCTACAGACTTCTTGGTGGAAGATATAGCTCTCATATTGCTGAGAAGACTGTTGCTCTCACGCAAGGATGGCAAGTTTCAACTTACAAATAAATAAAAGAGGAAAAAAAAAATCCTTTGAGCGATTCTGCGTTGAAAGAAAAATTAAAAATCAACACAACTTATTTTAAAATCTTTGTTAGTCTCTCACAGCAAAAGTATGAACTTCAGTTAATAGTAGTAGGATTTAAGTTTTCCAGTTCAAAATTTGTTTCATATTGTTAGCAGTGTCATACAACTTATTAAAAGTATATTATATTGTGGAGTAACACACACAAATATTCTTTTGGTGTTTCTCATTTTTGACCACACAAAATTTTGTATGCAAGACCGAAAGACTTTTGGACTAAAAAGCTCAGTAGAAAAACATATGAAAAAAAACACCAAGTTTTTAAGCCACAAGAAGTACTATGCTCTAATTGCTAAACTTTTGAATAATATACTATCAATAATTTTTTGAGATAACTATAAAGTCTCATTTCATATATTGATATTATTCCATCTCAATTACATGCTGGTTTATGTCAAAAATCTGGGTATAATTCTTTCTAGTCAGTATAGAAATTGTACACATATTTAATTTCTGATTTCAAAATATTACTAAAAATGTTATGATAACCTATAACCTATAATATTTTTTAAATTAAAAACATATAAAATGTTTTTTATTGTTTTAATTAAAAATAACATAAACATTAACCTTTATTTTAAATATTAAATATATTTTAATAAAAAAAGTATTTGTGTTTTCTACTGCAACAACTATTGAAATATAATTTTGCCCAGTTATTTATTTTTGAGGAAGCAATAGATTCTAAGTAGTAACAACTTATTTTCATTAAAATACACCAAAGCAAAGTGAAAAAGTTATAATTTGGAAGAAGATTTTACAATACAACTAACTAATAAAAGACTAGACTAGTATCCCAAACATACATTAAAAAATCAACTTTTTAAAGTAAAATGGGCAATGAGGTGTATTACGAGCAGATTTTTTCACAGAGAAGAAAGCATGAACAGTAAGCCAGCACATAAGTCCCTGTTGACTCTCAGTAGCAACCAGAGGAACATAAGTTAAGACCACAGTGACCACAATGTGGATGCACTCTATTGGCAAAATATTAGAAATGTGATGATACCAAGTATTAGTGAATATACAAATCGAAGAGAATGCATAGTCAACTGTTCATGAGTATGTAAAATGATATAACAATTGTGAGACAACTAGCTATTATCTTAAAATTTTGAAAATATTCATACACCCTTCCACAAACACCCCATTCCTAGTTGAATACCTTACGGAATCTCTTGATGATCAATATGAGACATGTAAAAGAATAATCAGAGCAACTTGTAATTTTTTTAAAAAGCAGATTCAAACCATAAATGCCCAGTAAAAAGAAAACATATATTTGAAACATACATATATACCTACACACACACACACACACACACACACACATATGAATAAAAGAATTATGTCTATTCATGATAACATGGATAAATCTCAGAGCCACCCTACTTAAGGAAAATCTCAGGTCTCAAAAGACTATAGAAAGTATATATACTTATAAAGTTTAGAGCAAGCGAAAACAAACAATATATTGCTTATGAGTATGCAGAGTGAAATGAATGCTAAACAAGGGAATTCAGGATTATGGTTCCTTCTGAGTGATTGACAAGACAACACAGGATATAGGCAGTTTCAAGTACATTAGTAATATTCTAAGAAAGGTGATGAATTCATAGCCACCATTCTATTATCTTACTTCAAATTTATGATGTTATGTTCTGTTGCTAACATGGATGACCGACTGGGTTGATTAGGACCAACTTTTCAGTTGAGAAAAACTATAGATGCTGTCTATAATGTTCATACCATCTGATCTAAGTTATTGGACAGCTATAAAGAAAGTGAGGATTTTCAGATCATAGCCTGTAAAAAGAGTGAAACTAAGAGAAATATTTACATATTTAGAATATCACTTACTTGCTGGGTGATTATGGATTCTACAAAAAGCAGTGAATGAAAAGGTGAAAAGCTGAGCACAGTTTTTATGAGTCTGTGGAACTAGGTGGGGGAAAAAAAAGAAAGTGAGACTCAAGGTGAAGAAATGTCACAGGTTAATATCCCCTATTTCAAAATCAGATTCTGAAGGGTACACTCTGCAGTTTATAATGAATAGCAAATAGAATAGCTCTCAGAAGGACTGAAGCACATCTTTAAATTATCTCAAATCAGTTCATATGGCTTCCTTCTACCCTAGCTGCCCACCAGAAGCAAAATATATTATTTCTGGAGGAAAATACTATCAGACATAATTTTAAATTATTCTGTAATTTTTTACATGCAACTTTCAGCCCTTAGTAAACAACAGTGAGACTTACAAGTACACAGAATTGATAAAGAGTCAAAGGAGGCATAAATATTAGAACTAGAGACCCAAAAGATAAAGATACTTAAAAATTTTAAGGTATATACTTAACAAAACACAAAACTATGCTTAGTATGATCAAAAAATTAAATTACAAGTAGAGAATTTAAAAAGAAAACAAAACCAAAATAATAAATAAATAGTATATAGCTAAGGAAAAAAACAAACTGGAATTAAGAACTCATAGAGTGAGTGTAAAAGCATTGGACTCAGAAGAAGAATAAAATGGAAGGTAGGACTGATAAAAATCTGCCTGAAATATGAAGAGGAAAAATCTGGAAAATATAGGAAACAAACAAAAAAACCCCACCACACTTCCTGAATAGGAGCATTGGTAAGATTAACAGTGATTTCTCAACAGAAATAATGAAAGACAAAAGATAGTGGAATAGCTTTAAGATCTTCAAAGTAAACAGTGACAATGCCTTGTAACCTAGAATTCTGAATCAACAAATATAACCTTTAAAAGTGAAAGAAATATAAAGAAATTTTAAATAAGCAGAAGCTCAGGTTTTATAATCAAACTTATACTAAAGAAAATATTAAAGTATATTCTTCAAACAGAAGACAAATTATTCAGAGTGAAAACAAAGTTCTACAAGAATAAAAGAACAAAGAAGAGGATAAATATGTGGTAAAAATAAAATGAATGTTGACTACATAATACAATAATAATACAATATCATGTGAGATTTAATATATAAGTTAAAACCAGGCAATCATAGCACAAAATCCAGTGGGTGGCTGGGTGAAAAGAATTAAATTGTTCTTGGATCTTTGTATTTTTCTGGAAGATGGTAAATTTCTAATTTTATGAAACATTAATAAATCACAGACATATGCCATAATCTATGGTAACTACCAAAAGAATAGTAATGTATAATTATAAGAAAGGAGCTTTAGCATCATTTCAATATCTTTTGGAGGGACTGGGGGCAGGAGGAGAAGGGGACGACAGAGGAGGAGATGGCTGGATGGCATCACTGACTTGATGGTGTGAGTCTGAGTGAACTCTGGGAGATGGTGATGGACAGGGAGGCCCGGCGTGCTGCAATTCATGGGGTCACAAAGAGTCGGACACGACTGAGCGACTGAACTGAACTGAACTGATAAGAAAAGACCATAACAGAAACAGACACACACACAAAATCAGGAATAAAACTATAAGTAAGAATAAAAGAAATCATAAAACAGGAGAGATAAATAGAAAATGAATATTTAGATGACACATTTAAACTCCAGTACAAAAAATATGTAATAAATATTTTGTTTAAAAATAGCAATTATCAACTTGGATAAAAGTAAATATATACTTCTTATAAAAGACATAAATATAAGACTACACAAAGGTTTAACAAAACAAAAAAGTTATAAAAATTACCAAAATAACATCTATTGTGGCATGATATGATAAATTTACTTTAAAGCAATAAATAATATTAGAAATAAAAATGAATTTTTCATAATGAAAGTCAGTACACTAGGAAGATATAATAACGACAGAGCCTCAATATCTATGAAACAAAAACTGACAGGAGTAAAAACGAATAAAGTTGAGAAACTTCTAGAAAGATTGACAACGAACAAAAGAAGGGATAAACAGCTAATTCAGGAATAAAATGATAGAGGACATTCAGATTACTTATGATACTGGATTTGAAAATATAAAGTGGAGACAAGAGGAAACAGAATATCTGAATAGTCATAAAAGCTATTAAGAGAACTGATTTCATTTCAATTCTTTAAAGAAATAGTAAAAGAACTTGTCAAAGGATTAGTGAAAATCTCCTAACAAAGTAAATCCCCAGTCCACATGCTCTCATTGATAGATTCTACCGAACATTTATAGAATAACACAATTTTGCCCAAAATTCTTCCAGGTAATAGAAAAATAGGTAACATGTTCCAACTCATTCTATGACACCAGTACCTTCAGAGAATTATTTATTTTTATAATTAAAATCACACACACACACACACACACACACACACACACACGCTGATGTAAGTAAAAAACATTTCTGGAAGGAGTCACAAGAAACTACAAACAAGTAGTTTGCCTTCAAGAGAAGAGCTGGAACACAGTGTAGGAGACAGATTTACTCTTCATTATATACTTCTTGGTAATATTTGAATGTACATGTATGGATGCATATGTTTATAACAGACACATTTAACTTTCAAAAATCAAAGGATAAAAAAATGAAAAAAGAGGATTGCCAGTTTTCAGACTAGGACATAAGCAGCTTGGAAGTCACTATTTCATCTGATCCACCTCCTAGAATACTGGAAATAAAAGCAAAAATAAACAAATGGGATCTAATTAAATTAAAAGCTTCTGCACAACAAAGCAAACTATAAACAAGGTGAAAAGACAGCCTTCAGAATGGGAGAAAATAATAGCAAATGAAGCAACTGACAAATAACTAATCTCAAAAATATACAAGCANAAAAAAAAAAAAAAAAACAACAACCCAGTTAGGGTATCACAGCATTCAGCCCTTCTTTACAAACTTTACCCTCGGAAGAAACTCTTCAACCAGAGCCTAATCGGCTGAGATTTTTTCAGACCATGATGCTGGGGAAGATTGAAGGCAAAAGGAAAAGGGGGAGGTGGAGGATAAGATGGTTACATCACTGACTCAATGGACATGAACTTGAGCAAATTCTGGAAGAGAGTGGAGGAGAGAAGAGCCTAGTGTGCTGCAGTCCATGGGATCCCACAGAGGCGGAGGCAACTTAGCAACTGAATAAGAACAACTAACTTGAAGGAAAGAAGATACCCCTCTGGCCCACATTAGCCATCCTGTTCCACCCAGCAGGGTGAAGTGACTGAGAAATTTGTGTGTATTTCATAGTCTGAAGGCATATGCTCCCTGAAAGAGTGACCTCTTATCATGCAATGACAGAATGCTTCCCCTCACCCCACACCTCGCCACCACATCACTAAGGCCTATTTGCAACAGTAAACTATGGACTTTGAGTGATAGGCACGTGTCCTGTAGGTTCGCTCATCGGTTGTAACAAATGTCGGGGTTGTTGAGAACGGAGGAGGCTATGCATGCATGGGGACAGGGGGTATATGGAAGGTCTCTCTACCTTCTCCTCAATTTTGCTATGAACCTAAAACTTCTCTAAAAAGTCAATCTATTAAAAACAAAGTAAAAACGGGCCCTGTTGGCTTTTTTACCCACTTTCAGTTATGTAAAATTTTCAGAGACTGACTTATGACTATGGATGCTGCTGGAGGGAGAGGGTTCCTGGACACTAGAAAGAGGGTGGCTATAGTGAATTGGTTGGTAGCCTCAGCTGTAATCTTGAAAATGGAAAAGGCCAAGGGAATATAAATTATCCACAAACCTCAGTGCCAGATTAGAGACTTGAGATGTGGCCAGGCCAAATATTTCTGTGACCTACTACTTCATATGTGCTATGGTGACAAAGCCTCTCAGTGCACCAGTCTGCATGTTGGTTGATGTTAAATTCTCACCTGCTCATTAAACAGAAGCTTAAGAAATTGCTGAAGCTTGTCCTGTGTCGTCATACATTGGATCTGGCTTATATCCCTGATCAATACAAGGGTGTATTAACTCCTTTGTGATTCAGATGGGAGAAAAACAGAAATGAAGATCAATGAATTGCTTCTATAAGCACCATTTTGAACTCAATCATTTTGCGCTTCCAAGATGTTGCCTCAGAGTGACTAATTCACAGAGCTGGTTTCATCACCTCTTCTATCTCCATTGCTAATGCTGTTTGTGGCAACTGGCCAATTGTTTGGCATTCAGCTGCATTGACAGCTGATAAAAGTAATAAAAATGTGTTGGTTGAATGATAACAAGTGTCACTGGATTTAAATTTTGAACCATAGAAATAAGGGGAGGTTAACAGTCTGGAAATGAGGAATGTGGAGGGGGAGGGAAGGCACAGGGCATCAAAATGAGTAACAGACTTTAGGAGGAGGGGACAGACTGTCATATATATGACAAAAGCAATATTGAGAATGTAGCAAAAACTCAGGAGGACGGGTGTGTGAGGGGGCAGACTCATAGACGTCCAAAGGGATGTTTCAAATTGTTACGTATTAAAACATTTGTTTGATTTTTAGGAGAGCTTCAGGTCTATAACCTCAGATCTTGTATAAAAATAATTGCTACCCCGTATAAAAGCATAAAATGAATGTGAACAGGGTACATGGGACTTCTTTTAGCAGATATCTTACAAAAAGAGTGGGCTAAAAAATAAATGATGGGTAAAAGCAAACACGCGAGCATTGAATATCAACTAAATTCAGGCTATTTAGTAGGGAGACAAGACAATTAGGGCCAAGCATCACTTCATGGCAAATAGATGGGGAAACAGTGGAAACAGTGTCAGACTTTATTTTTCTGGGCTCCAAAATCACTGCAGATGGTGACTGCAGCCATGAAATTAAAAGACGCTTACTCCTTGGAAGGAATATTATGACCAACATAGACAGCATATTAAAAAGCAGAGACATTACTCTGTCAACAAAGGTCTGTCTAGTCACGGCTATGGTTTTCCCAGTGGTCATGTATGGATGTGAGAATTGGATTATAAAGAAAGCTGAGCGCAGAAGAATTGCTGCTTTTGAACTGTGGTGTTGGAGAAGACTCGAGAGTCCCTTGGACTGCAAGGAGATCCAAGCAGTCCATCCTAAAGGAGATCAATCCTGGGTGTTCATTGGAAGGACTGATGTTGAAGCTGAAACTCCAATACTTTGGCCACCTGATGCAAAGAGCTGACTTATTTGAAAAGATCCTGATGCTGGGAAAGATTGAGGGCAGGAGGAGAAGGGGATGACAGAGGTTGAGATGGTTGGATGGCATCACCAACTCAATGGACATGGATTTGGGTGGACTCCAGGAGTTGGTGGTGGACAGGGAGGCCTGGTGTGCTGTGGTTCGTGGGGTCGCAAAGAGTTGGAGACGACTGAGCAACTGAACTGACTGATCATTGTTTTAAAGCTGCCAGAATTACTGATTCTGAGTCCATCAAGAAAAATAAACAAATTCTATATACCATAACCTATTAAAACCAATAATGTGAAATTCATTTTAGAAATATTTCCACTTTTAGAACAATTCAAATATGGAAGGCTTGTCACTGTAGACCCACTCTTTCTAAAAAAGAAAAAACAGATAGCTACATGTAACAAACACCTATTTTGTGCCAAGTAACTCATACATTAATGCTGCTGCTGCAGCTAAATCGCTTCGGTCGTGTCCAACTCTGTGCAACCCCAAAGATGGCAGCCCATCAGGCTCCCCCGTCCCTGAGATTCTCCAGGCAAGAACACTGGAGTGGGTTGCCATTTCCTTCTCCAATGCATGAAAGTGAAAAATGAAAGTGAAGTCACTCAGTCGTGTCCAACTCTTAGCAACCCCATGGACTGCAGCCTACCAGGCTCCTCCATCCATGGGATTTTCCAGGCAGGAATACTGGAGTGGAGTGCCATTGCCTTCTCTGTACATTAATGCTAATCCCCAATAATTTTGCAATGTGTTTATTATTATCCACTTTAAAGATAAACCGAGGTTCAGAGAAGCTGTAGCTTCTCTATAGCTTGTGAATGACCAAGATAGAATTCAGTCTCAGGGCTACTTGACTCCCTGATCATGCAGCCTCTCAACTAGAATATCCCTAAAGAGTTCTCAGGGCTGAAATCTTCCAGTAAGTGATCCAAAAACAAGTGTAGACTGTGGACAGCACGTTTTCTTGGTCTTCCATGTAGGTATATGTGAGTGAGTGGTGAGAGTGGTCTCTCATGTCAGCCCACCTGCGTGGGGCTGCCTGTCATGCTTTATGCCAACGTTATCTGGTACAGTAACTGTTTCAAATCCCAGTGAATCCCTCCACCACCATAATCTGTACAATAACACTCATCTTATAGAGACCGTAAGAGATTCTCCATGTGATATACTAATTGGCACCATTAAAACAGCATATTAGGAAGCAGAGACATTACTTTTCCAACAAAGGTCTGTCCAGTCAAAGCTATGGCTTATCCAGTAGCCATGTATGGATGTGAGAGTTGGACTATAAAGAAAGCTGAGCACCGAAGAAGTGATGCTTTTGAACTGTAGTGTTGGAGAAGACTCTTGAGAGTCCCTTGAACTACAAGGAGATCCAACCAGTCCATTCTAAAGGAAATCAGTCCTGAATATACATTGTGAGGACTGATACTGAAACTGAAATTCCAATACTTTGGCCACTTGATGTGAAGAACTGACTCATGGGAAAAGACCCTGGTGCTGGGAAAGATTGAAGGCAGGAGGAGAAGGGGACAACAGAGGATGAGATGATTGGATGGCATCACCGACGCAATGGACAAGAGTTTGAGTAAGCTCTGGGAATTGGTGTTGGGCAGGGAAGCCTGGTGTGCTGCAGTCCATGGGGTTGCAAAGAATCATGATGAGAAACTGAACTGAAGATTTTAATAAGCCTTAGCTATTAATACTTTACTATCGAACACACATATTTGAATACCTACTTCCTTCTGGATAATTTTCTTAATCAAACAGGGATGATTAAAGCCTCCAACCGTTAAGCAGCTGATAATGTAATGGAGAAGAAATGCAAACAAATAAAAAATTTATTAAAAGAGGTATAATAAATGTTTATACATATGAGAGAGAGAAAGACTCAAAACATATTTCGTTTTTTGTGTTTACCCAAGGCCTTCCAGAGAAGAATGCCTTTCCATCTTGAAAAGTGACATGTGGTATCTAAATAAAGCAGCCCTTTTAGGGCATATGTGCTGTTGTCTGCTTCAAATACATTTTTTTGGAATGGTTCTCATATGGATGAAGTCACTGCTTCTATTAAAATCCCTCAAAGTCCTTTTCCCATTATCATGGAGCACTGAAAAACATTTTTTGCTCTCTGGCTACTTATTTTCAGGGAACAAAATGTCAGGAGATGAGTAGTTGCAACTCCGGTATTTCCCAGTTATAGTTCTTGGAAATCTGTGGCAAAAGCAGAGTCAGGGTTTATTTCTCAATTCATGAAGAAGCAAGAGGAATGGTGGGAAAGGACTGCATACAGCCTGGAGCCCTACTTTCACAGAAAAGCAGATGCTGCTTGTTCACGGTCACGGTAAAGTGATAAGTGCAAGCTTTTGAGGTGAGCAGCCATCGCTCTCAACCTGAGGAGCAGGTGGCCAGCTATCCAGGACTTGGTCCTTTCATGTATGTTCTCTGTCCTTGGGGAAGCCCTGGTTAGAGAGGGCTGGTGAACCGACCAACCCTGGCCCTAGAATGCACTGTTTGCACTGAGTCATCTACTCTGCCTTTCCACGTTGATCAAAATCACTATTGCCCACCCCCAACTTCATTTTGCACTAAATCCCCTTTGAGACAAATCTCAAAGCAAGGAGGTCTTTCCTTTGAGACCAGAAGGGATCAGAGACCAGAAGGAAGGGCGCCTGCCTTAGTGGGGCTGTGTACCCCATTTAACCTTAAATAAAATGTCTTCATAGAGGCCAAGTGAAAAATACCATGTCAGCAGGGTCATATTACTACAAAGGCTACCACTACTCACATTTTAAAAGAGAAATTTACAAAAGGAATCTGAACTTCACATCCGATTTCATAGTTTCAATATCCATAACCTGCATACTTAAGCAGTTCCCGTAACTTTAAACATCTATAGAATTAGATTCTTTTTACATATATTTTACAACACTCATACATATACTTTTTTTCTGGTTAAAATAGTAGTAAATATTCATTGTTCAAAAATTGAAAAATAGAGAAAATGTATAAAGAAGAAAAAGTCATCCACAATTCCACTCCCCAGAGAGAATCATACTTAAGAATACTTAAGAGTTGTGGCCTTAGAAATTTTGAAAAATGATTTCAAAAAGTCAATTTATTTAAAGAAATTATAGTATGGTTTGATTTTCTGCTTCACTTCCACTGGAATAAAAATCAAATAAGAGTTTCCCAAAATCTATAACACTTAGAGGAAGAAAGGAATGAAAATTAACAAATATCAAACTTCATTGACTATATGAAAAATCCCTATTTATGTTTTCCTTCAATTTTTCCACCACTTGAAGGGCCAAATGCTTTCTGGTTGATTGTTCAAATTAACTAGCCAGATAAAAGGTGGGAGCTAACTGAGTGGCAGACGCATTTCTTTCCTGTGTCCAAAATGGGCTTTTTTTTTTTTTTTTCAAGTTTCTGCACCAGCTTACTTTATTTATTTTTTAATATAAATTTATTTATTTTAATTGGAGGCTAATAACTTTTTTAAAAGGCCATCTTTTAGTATCTAGTAACTGTAGGAACTATACAAACTGGAATAAAGAAATCAGATCAGTTCCTCCCCCCCGCAAAAAAAAGGATAAGATGTGAATAGATTTTTCATTATCTTTGAGAAACAACTGTGAGAAAAGGCTGGAAGGAAATATCATGGAAAGTGTTCTTTTCCTTGCTTTAGGAATAGGCTATGTTTGTACATCGTCGCATGGACTTAGTTCTTTGCCTGTATTGTTCTAAGGTATGTTTATAGGTAGTCTCTTAGGTTATAGTTCACCAAATATCTAAAGTTAAAACCCCAAACTCTGGGCCCTGTGCTTTTTGAGGTAGGAGTGTGCTAGCGTGTATCTGAAAAGTTCTATTCGATTCTGAAAGAGCTTCACAACAACTCAGCTATTAGACGGTTTGAGGTACAGAGACGGCACGGCACGCAGGGCAAAAAGAGCCCGGCAGACTTGAGTTCAAATTCTGTACTTCTGTCTGTTAACTGTTAGAAAATTATTAAACTCTGAGTGTTTTTCCTTACATATATAACAAGTATAATACTACTACTTTCACAGAGTGTGGTGAGAATTAGAAATAACACACAGTGGTTAATGAAGCAGATATTCAACAAAGAAAAAATATATTAGCATCCCTTATGTAGACATTCACAGTCAGAGAAAAACACTGATCATTGTCTGTGGAGGAAAGGAAGTTACTGTAATAGAAAATCTCTAACAAAATATCTTTTCCTGTGAATCTCTCTTATCTCTCATCTCTTACTGAAACAATTAGTGAGGTTTCTGCTGGTCTACTGGGGGGCTCAGTGACCCATAGAAGGATGCCAGTGATGAAGAGGGTAACCCTGTGAGCAGAATCAGAGCCTAAGAATGAAGGGGTCATGCATGGGGGGTCAGTGCTGATAAATGTCTTTAGGGAAAGAAAAAGTTCCATGACACAGTGTGCCCAGGAAATGCTAAGGTCTACAGGTTTGTCTTCTGTTCATCTATTCAGAGTCTTTAATACACTAAATAAATTAAAACTCTCTAGTAGTCTTGGCCATGGAACCCTTTAATAAAAAGTATTCTCTTATAACCACTTATCTGTGATGATGGAACCAGTTTTTATTTATAGATTTATTCACAAATCTATCATGAACTGATACTTTTGCAAAAGTGAATTAGCAAAAAACTGAGACAATAAAACAAAGACTTCAATTCATACCTCCAGTATTTATGAGAGTCTAGATACATAGATGGCGACTGCAGCCATGAAATTAAAAGACGCTTACTCCTTGGAAGAAAAGTTATGACCAACCTAGACAGCATATTCAAAAGCAGAGACATTTACTTTGCCAACAAAGCTCTGTCTAGTCAAGGCTATGGTTTTTCCAGTGGTCATGTATGGATGTGAGCGTTGGACTGTGAAGAAGGCTGAGCACTGAAGAAATGATGCTTTTGAACTGTGGTGTTGGAGAAGACTCTTGAGAGTCCCTTGGACTGCAAGGAGATCCAACCAGTCCATCCTAAAGGAGATCAGTCCTGGGATTTCTTTGGAAGGAATGATGCTAAAGTGGAAACTCCAGTACTTTGGCCACTTCATGCAAAGAGTTGACTCATTGGAAAAGACTCTGATGCTGGGAGGGATTGGGGGCAGGAAGAGAAGGGGATGACAGAGGATGAGATGGCTGGATGGCATCACTGACTCGATGGACGTGAGTATGAGTGAACTCCGGGAGTTGGTGATAGACAGGGAGGCCTGGCGTGCTGCGATTCATGGGGTCGCAAAGAGTCAGACACGACTGAGCGACTGAACTGAAATGAACTGAGATACATAGAATTACTCTGTCAAATTGTACTGAATGTTTTTAAATGCCCATTCTTTGGGCATTTGAACTTGTCAGGACCAAAACTGAACCGTCTGCACTTGGGCACTGAACCATACTTTGAGAAAGTATGTGACCTGTTACAGGTCACACCCAGTCCCCTTGGTTTACAGGTGTGGAAACTGTGGCACAGAGAGACAAAATGACCAATCTGGGGACATACCCACTACAGAGAGAATAGCCAAATACTACCCCGGGACGCCAGGCTAAAATAAGAATGCTCCCTAATATTCTTTGTGTTTTGATAATAATCTCTGGAAGACAAGGACCAAATGTGTCTTGACATTTTATTAATACTTATTAGTATGATGCTTGACTGTGGTAGATTCTTAAATATTAAATGAAAGCATAAGTAAATGTCCAAATGAATGTTCAAACCACTAACTTTATTAACTGCTTGACTTTAAATTCACTGACTACTTTAATGTTACTATTTCTCTACACAAGTTTATCAGTACACAGTGAACCTCTTGTGTCAAGGCATGTGGAATGTACCTTCATTCATAGCTTTTATATACTTGTTATAAAACAGTTTTAGGTGGAGAAAAATGTTCAGCTGAAATCCAAACATGTAAAGTTAGCAAAAAGCATATGGAAGGGAGAGTGATCTAGGAGGTAGATTATAGGCACAACTACTATGTTTGTACTTTTTGAGGCTTTTGAAATCAAATCAGTATTAGGGAAACTTAATTAAACTCTTTCCCCTCCTCCGACCTGAAACCAGGTGGCTGCTTTCAGATAAGAGCAACAGACAGAAACAGTTCCATCAAAGGGAGAGCTGCCTTCCAAGAGCTCAAAGCCTTGTCCAAGGAATAATTAACACTCTTTTCATAAGCTGAAAAGGAACTCACTCATTGCCCTCCCTCAAATTAGCCTATTTATGAGACTAGTTAGCCAAGGGGAGAAAAGTTAGATATTAGTCTAACAAATACAAATATTTCTATGAGTTTTATTACTCAATAAGAACATGAGGGATTTTTGTGTTAAAGAACAGAAGATCACATAGAAATTCTTCTAAATACCATACTTCTCTCTGCTTTTAGCATCAGCAAACTCTTCAGTCACTAAGTTGTCTCTGACTCCTTGTAACCCAATGAACTGCAGCACACCAAGATCTCCTGTCCTTCACTATCTCCTGGAGTCTGTGCAAATTCATGTCCATTGAGTTGGTGATGCTATCCAGCCATCTCATCCTCTGCCACCCTCTTCTTTTGCCTTCAATCTTTCCTAGCATCAGGGTGTTTTCCAATGAGTCAGCTCTTTGCATCAGGCGGCCAAAGTATTGAGCTTCAGCTTCAGCATCAGTCCTTCCAATGAATATTCAGGGTTGATTTCCTTTAAGGTTGACTGGTTTGATCTCCTTGCTGTCCAAGGGACTCTCTTGCTAAACACTGACTTCCCTTATAGCCCCATTCCTTTTCCAAATGTGAAACAGACAGTTCTTCTGAGTTCATTCATCTCTGACACGACAGATGGCATGCAAATTCTTCTGAAATATGGAAACCTTAGCATGTCAGTGAGGAAATATCTCTTTTGCTTAGTCACGCAGTTTATAAAATTGCAGGGAACAGTTTTTCCTTTTTCAAGTATATTTTTAGCTAAAGATAAATGTTATCACTCTGGACTCGCTGTTAAGGGTTGATGCCTTAGCATATCCTTTCTCAAGCACTTTTTTCCTCTCTTCTGGTTTTTCTCTCCCTGTCTCTTCTCCATTCCAGTCACTATCCCGAGGCCCAGGGGCTCAGAAAAAATACTGTTAAGATGATAACAATTAATTCCAAGTAGATTGCCAAAAACTATATGAATATCCACTCTTGGAGGGTGTTTTGCAGATGAAGCTATTAATATTATACTATAAGACTTAGATAAAGCTTCCTCTTAATATTTTCTACTGTTAAAATTTTAGGCTTAGTGGTTTCTGAAGTCCCCCTCAACTCTAAAATATGACAACTCAGTGGGGTATGTTACACCCACTTATTCGTAAGTTAAGTTTTCTGGAAACAATATGAAATGCAAATTTTGGCAGAAATCAACTCTGAGTGCTAAAATAACTGTCATTTTCACCAAGTCTCTAGTTTCCATCTAGGTAATTTGGTTCCTTAAGTCTTTTCCCCTCAATTACCACAAAATTCTTTAAAATGTACTTATATATTTTTAATCATTGTGTGTGTTAGGCACTCAACTTAGTTTATTTAATTCTCCCAGTTCCATGGGAGAGGTATTCTACAATAAATAAACTGAAGCTCAGAGAGGTGTTCTAATTTTACAAGGTCATTTAGTGGTAATTTAACCAAGATGACATCTACTTTGTACTGACAGAACTTAGACTCAAAATCAATAAGCATACTGAAATATGACATCAATAATTTTTAAATTATAAAGTAAGTACATGGTCATTGCAGAAATTTGGGGAAATTACTTAAAAGAAGAAAATAAAATTTAAATCACTCTAGCAATCCAGAGAAAACATTTACTATATTAAGATGTATTTCTTTCCAGATATAAACATATAAATAGGCTTTTGTTGTTGTTGTTTAAGTTTAGTCGATCATCTTTCCCCTACAAACTGTGCTTCCTGAGTTGGCTTGTTTTTTACTATCATGTTAGAAAGAGAAAACTGCAAAAAAAAAAAAAAAAATGGAGAAAATAATTAAAGATGGACAAATTGAAAGAAGAATAAATATCAGCATGATATTAAAGGATTAAACAAAAGGGAAAGTGGGAGAAAGAAGCTGATCACTGCACAGAAAATTCACCTTTATGTGTATTGATGTCTTGGAGGTATCAAGAAAAGATTAAATTGTGTCTTTTTGTAAAAGGAGAGAAATGTGTATAATTAAAAAAAAAAAACAACATCATGGAGCGGAGGGGAAAGGGGAGAATGAGATGAATTGTGAGATTAGGATTGACATATATACACTACTGTGTATAAACTAGGTAGCTGCTGGTGCTGCTAAGTCACTTCAGTTGTGTCCGACTCTGTGCAACCCCATAGACGGCAGCCCACCAGGCTCCCCCGTCCCTGGGCTTCTCCAGGCAAGAACACTGGAGTGGGTTGCCATTTCCTTCTCCAATGCATGAAAGTGAAAGGTGAAAGGTGCAGTGGCTCAGTCGTGTCTGACTCTTGGCAACCCCATGGACTGCAGCCCACCAGACTCCTCCATCCATGGGATTTTCCAGGCAAAGTACTGGAGTGGGGTGCCGTTAGTGGAAAGCTACTGTATGGCACAGGGGGCTCAGCTCAGTGCTCTGTGATGACCTGGGGTTGAGATGAAGGGGTGTGGGAGGAGGTTCAAGAGGGAAGGGATGTATGCATACATATAACTGATTCACTTTGCTGAACTGTAGAAACTGATGTGTGCTTAGTCAGTCAGTCGTGTCCGACTCTTGCAGCCCCATAGACTGTAGCCTGCCAGGTTCCTCTGTCCACGGGATTCTTCAGGCAAGAAGAGTGGAGTGGATTGCTGTTTCCTTCTCCAGGGAATCTTCCCAACCCAGGAACTGAACCTAGGTCTCCTGCATCACAGGCAGATTCTTTACTGATTGAGCTATGAAGGAAACCTAATACAACATTGTAAATCAATTATACTTCAATTAAAAAAAGAAAAAAAAACAAAAAAAAAAAACCAACTAACATTTAGGGGAAACATCATCATTTTGAGGTTCAGCATAAGGAAATTTGAAACATTTTTTCTCTTGGTCCACCTCATCTTCTAAAAAAGTGACTGTTTTCCCCACAGCCTTGCACAGGGTCTTTATTTTAGAGAAGTGAAGGTCTATTCTCTCTTGTCACCTTAAATCCCACATCACTCATCTATAGCCCACACTAAGTCAGGGCTTAGGGAGCAAATTACAAAATAGCAAAATAGCTTAGGGAAATAGCAACTTCCGTTGTTGAAGGAAGAAGTGAAAGTGGGGATGTATGCTGTAACATACAATCTCCGGACATACCAAATTGATTCAGGCATTCCACTAAACCGTCTCTTTCTGATTCATGAGCCAGAAAAATAACACCTTTTACCATTATAAGTCTACTCTAAAATGGTAGAAATCTATACCAAATAGCCTGGGACCCCCATTTCTTCATTTCAATAGCTGATCTCTAACATCTCAATTTGAAGAATCCAGATATTAATCTTTGTGAATTCCAGCACATCAGAAGGTTACTGACGTATCTGAACTACAGCACTTGAATTGAAATTTTCTTTGGATAGTCAGCAAATCTTCTAGGACCGATCAAGTCTTCTGACTTGGAAGACCCTTATATAGGTGTATGTTTAGCTTTCCTGAAACTCTATGCCCAAAGGAAAGCTACAAATCCACAGCTGGGCTCATAAATGCCTTAGAGATGTAGGCATACCTCATTTCTCATAAAAGATATGCTCTTAAAATTTAATCATACTTTGGAAACTATACAAAATCATATATGAAGCTTGTAAAAGGTAAATCACTTCTTAGTGTTTTTAGCATTCCTAAAAATAATTATTTCACAACAACAACAAATGCTTTTGTAATGCAAATAATCACTCTTATTATTTTCATTTACCCTTTAAAAACAAATTCAAATGTTTATATTCAGGGTTTGTTTAGAGGACACTTGACTTTCTTATCGGTCATATTTTAGCCAGCTCTTAGGAGCCAGTTGTATTCCAGTAAATGTTACTAAAAACACTTGCTTTTCAACATGCAAACCATCCCGTCACCATGTACTCCAGAAAGGCTAGTTGTAAGAACATGGTGTGTGTGTGCTCATGTGCCTAGTCACTCAGTCGTGTCTGTCTCTTTGCAACCTCATGAACTGTAGGCCACCAGGGTCTCTGTCCATGGGAATTCTCCAGGCAAGAATACTGGAGTAAGTTGCCATGCCCTCCGCCAGGGGATCTTCCCAACCCAGGGATCAAACCCAGATCTCCCGCATTGCAGGTGGATTCTTTGCCATCTGAGTCATCAGGGAAAAACATGGGGATCACAAGCTATATCCAGAAAAGTGCTTCCTACTGCTCCAAGGTTTGTTTTTTGTTTTTGTTTTTCCAATTGTGAAGGTTTCTCTCTTTAAGCTGAATCTCACCCTGTCAAGTTACCCACAATCCTTTAAGGAACAGCAGATTTAAATCACTAATTTTAAATAACAGGGATGAAAGATAACTTAAAATGTGGAAGCTTAAATTCTGGCTGTTTAAAATTAGAAACTGAGGTTCAGGGAGATGAAGATAGTGTCCATTTTATACCGGGAGTATAAAAGAGCCGTGACAAAATCTAGGTCTTCTGATGCTAAAATAGATGCTCTTCCTAATATAAAATGCTGCCACATCTGCAGTACTTGAATCCCTGTAAATGATATCCATTTCTAAGCCTAATTTGTAAGTAACAAATATGATTAGAAAAAGATGACAGAGTCAAATACTAGCTCAAATTTTTTCCTTTGAGTGTGTTTCCTATGTTCATCTGAAATAAAACAGAAGGATATTTTCAAAAGCTTTTTCCTATTCATAAAACTGTGAATTCATTCTTAAAAATGATGTTCACATTCTATGTAGATTCCAAATACAGAGATAACTAAGATGCGGAAATTTCAAACATAAAGATCTTGCAATTGAGAATACTTTTCAACCAAATGACTTCCATCAGACTAGTCCTTCTGAGGTCTGGATCTAAGGGAATATCTTCAAAGATAAACATGAAACTGAAAGGCATTACAGACCTCCTCTTATCTACCTGGAGCTTTAAAGTCATGAAAACCTTGTGTGCAGCTTTGAAAAACTGCCCTGGAACATGGAATACTGTCTCTTCTTTCCAGAACTGAAGCTGGCTTCTTCTAACCCCAGCTTTAGTATTTCTCTAGATGGCCAGTTAAATGAAACCATCCTTTCAGAAAGTTTGAGTGAGTCCAAGAGCCTCCCAAACCACAAACTGCATGCATGCTAAGTCACTTCAGTCATGTCTGACTCTTTGTAACCCCATGGACTATAGTCCCTCAGGCTCCTCTGTCCATGGCATTGTCCAGGCAAGAATACTCGAGTGGGTTGCCATGCCCTCCTCCGGGAGATCTTTCTGACCCAGGGATTCAACGCATGTCTCTTATGTCTCCTGCATTGGCAGGTTGGTTCTTTACCACTAGCATCATTTGGAAAGCCTAACAACAAACTAGATAGAAAGAAAGAAAGCTCCAGTGGTGAGTAGCATGTAAAGATTTGGTTCCCAAACTTGGCTGCTCATTGAAATTATCCGGAGAACTTTAAAGGTATGAGCTGCTTACAAAGGTTGCAAATATTCAGTGGTGTTACAGAAATTTACATTAATATGTCTTAAAAATTTTGATCTATAGATTGAATCTCTATTTGATTGATTTGTAAAAACCTATGTCCCTTTTATGACTCTTTTTCTGCCTTTTAGGGTTGGAGTTCCATTAAGTTTAACCAGATCTTGATGTACAGATATTACTTGATGATATTGAATGGATTTCCTCTACTATGTAATATTCTTCAACACTGTACACTGAGAAGCATTTTGGGAGCTAGAGAGGAAAAATAGAGCAAGTGCCCAATTCCCAAAGACTCAGTTAATAGATCTCAGGTTGAACCAGGGTTAAATACTTTTAAAAAGCTTTATGGAGAACAGTGTGGAGATTCCTTAAAAAATTGCAAATAGAACTGCAATTATGACTCAGCAATCCCACTGCTGGGCATACACACTGAGGAAATCAGAATTGAAAGAGACACGTGTACCCCAATGCTCATTGCAGCACTGTTTATAATAGCCAGGACATGGAAACAACCTAGATGTCCATCAGCAGATGAATGGATAAGAAAGCTGTGGTACATATACACAGTGGAGTATTACTCAGCCATTAAAAAGAACACATTTGAATCAGTGGATGAGACTGGAGCCGATTATACAGAGTGAAGTAAGCCAGAAAGAAAAATACCAATACAGTATACTAACACATATATATATGGAATTTAGAAAGATGGTAATGATAACCTTGTATGTGAGACAGCAAAAGAGACACAGATGTATAGAACGGACTTTTGGGCTCTGTGGGAGAGGGAGAGGGTGGGATGATTTGGGAGAATGGCATTGAAACATGTATACTATCATGTAAGAAATGAATTGTCAGTCTATGTTCTATACAGGATACAGGATGCTTGGGGCTGGTGCACAGGGATGATCCAGAGAGATGATACAGGGAGGGAGGTAGGAGGGGGGTTGTATGGCAAAACCAATACAGTATTGTAAAGCAAGATAAAGTTAAAATAAAAATTAAAAAAGAAATCAATAAAAGCTTCCTGTAGCAGCTAGCCTTCTGGATGATCCCCAGTGAATGTCACCTACCAGTACTTGCATCTTTATAAAGCATTCCTACATTGTGCCAAGGGCTGTTCTACATGATCAATAAAATAGTGCATAACTGATGATATAATTAGGTTATAAAAGATACTGCAGTTTCCATCTTAGTTGTTTTATCTCTCTCGCAGATTTTTGCTCTGGGGAAGCCAAACACCATGCCATAAGCAGCCCTATGGAGAAGCCTATGTGGCAAGGAACTGAGGCCTCTTGCCACTAGCCACACGAGTGAGTTTGCAAACTGATTCTCCAGCCCTGTCAAGCCTTTCCCTGGTGGCTCAGATAGTAAAGAATCCACCTGCAATGTAGGAGATCTAGGTACGATCCCTGACCTGGGAAGATCCCTGGAGGAGGGCATGGCAACCTATTCCAGTATTCTTGCCTGGAGAATTTCCCATGTTCAGAGCAACCTGGTGGGCTGCAGTCCATGGGGTTGCAAAGAGTTGGACACAACTGCGAGATTAAGCACAACACAGTCAAGGCTATCAACGACTGTAATGGTCCACATCTTGATGCAACCTCATGAGGGACCCTGAGCCAGACTCGCACAGTTCAGTGGCTCCCAGCCCCATAAAAATTGTAAGAAAACAATTCATTCTTCTTTTAAGGTGCTAAATTTGAGTAATTTGTCATACAGCAATAAATAGCTAACATACTCCTCACACGCTTTAATTAGCAGAAAAGAAAAAGTCAGGAAAAAGACTGAAGTTTCTGGATAACTATTGTTATTGGCATCTAATTCAGTTCTATTATGATAAGAAGATATATGTGAAAAATTTCATTAAAAACTTTATTGAGTTCTTTTATGGTGCTCAAATGATACATCTTGCTGAAATTCCATGTGCACTTTAAAGGAATGTGTCTATTTTGCATTTGCTTTGTGTATTGTACTGTAAATATCAGTTAGATGATGCTAATTGACAGTATTTTCTAGATCTGTGTTTTTACTCTCTTTCTGCCTAGTTAATCTGTCAATTTCTGAGAGAGGACTATTAAATCCTCCAACTATGATAATGGGTTTATTTATTTATCTTTTTAATTCTGTAAATTTTTGCTTCCTATATTTTGATACTCTATTGTTAGATGCAAGAATATTTGTGATTGCTATATCCTATGAATTTGCTATTTTTTCTTATATCCTTCCTTGTCTCTGGTATTTTGACTTAAACCATCAGGCAGAATGGTAAGTATAGTAGTAGGAATCCTGGCTTGAGTCTTGGTATCTCTCCAACTGCCCAGTATTGTCCATGTGGTACTTCTGATTTTCGCCTTCTGATCATAGGATAAGATTGTATTTCCCAGCTTACTTGAAATTGCACAAGACCTATGATTTCCTTTGACTGATAAAATGTTGGCATTTGACTTCAAATTATGTGAGTTGTTCTTCCCTGAACCCTGCCATACTCCAGAGAGTGAAGCCTCCATCAACCTGAGATACCCTACATCCAAAGACAAAAAGAAGCCACAGTGAGATGCTAGGAGGGGGCACAACCACGAGAAAATCAAATCTCATCCATGCCAGCTGGGTGACCTACAAACTGGAAAGTAATTATACCATAGAGGATCTCCCACAGGAAGGAAAGTTCTGAGCTCCATATCAGGCTCCCCAGCCTGGAGGTCTGGTGACAGGAGAAGGAGACCTTAGAGAATATGACTTTGCAAACAAGTGGGATTTGAGCACAGTAATTCTGCAGGGCTGGGGGAAACAAACTCTACTCTTGGATGGCACACACAAGGTTTCACACACCAGGACTCAGGGAAAAAACAGTGACTTCAAAGAGACTGGGCCAGATGGCCTGAAATAATGGAGGGTCTCTTGCAGATGCAGGGGATGGCCGTGGCTCACTGCAGAGAGAAAGCCACTGGTGGTAACAGTTCTGGGGAGTCCTCATTGGCCTCTTGAAGGCTCCATTTTCTTACCAACACTTGGCACCACTCAACAGCCTGCAGTCTCCAGGGCTGGGATGCCTCAGGCCGATCAACAGGGCTGAAACACAGCCCCAGCCACAAGCAGACAGGCTGCTTAAAGTCTTACTGAGCCCCCTTGATATGGCCCTGCTTCCTAGAAAGACAAAACTCAGCTCTACCCACCAGTGGGCAGGAACCAATCCCTCCAACCAAGAAGCCTGCACAAACTTCTTAGTCTCACCCACCAGGTGGCAGACAGCAGAAGCAAGAACTACAACCTTGCAGCCTGCAGAATGGAAATCACAATCACAGAAAGTTAGGCAAACTGAGATGCAGGAGGAATATGTCCCAAATGAAGGAATAACATAAAATTCCAGAAGAACAACTAAGTGAAGTGAAGCTATGCAATCTACCCCAAATAAAGACCATATATAACAAAAGTGAAAGTCACTCAGTCGTGTCCAATTGTTTGTGACCCCATGGACTCTACAGTCCATGGAATCTACCAGACCAGAATACTGAGGTGGGTAGCCTTACCCTTCTCCAGGGGATCTTCCCAATCCAGGGATTAAACCCAGGTTTCCCACATTGCAGATGGGTTCTTTACTGGCTGAGCCACCAGGGAAGCCCAGGCACACTGGAGTGGCTAACCTATCCTTTCTCCAATGAATCTTCCCAACCCAGGAAAAATCAAACCAGGTTCTCCTGCACTGCAGCTGGATTCTTTACCAACTAAGCTATCAGGGAAGCCCATATATAACAAAGGCCACAGCTAACATCATACTGAACTGTGAAAGGCTGAAATTTTTACTCTAAATCGGGAACAAGACAAGGATGCCCCCTCTCAGCACTCT
Source organism: Neotragus moschatus (assembly GCA_006410615.1). Classification (NCBI taxonomy): domain Eukaryota; kingdom Metazoa; phylum Chordata; class Mammalia; order Artiodactyla; family Bovidae; genus Neotragus; species Neotragus moschatus. Next base: position 232,928 of record SJYA01002999.1, on the reverse strand, counting down.
TATTCAACATAGTTCAGGAAGTTCTCGTCAGAGCAATCAAAGAAAGATAAATAAATAAAAGGCATCCAAATTGTCCAGGAAAAAGTAAAATTATGATTTTTTTTCCAGATAATACAGTCTTATATATACAAAATACTAAAGACTCAAACAAAAAAACTGTTGACACTAATTAACGAGTTCAGTAAAGTTGTAGAATATAAATTAATATACAGAAATCAGTTGTATTTCTATATGCTAATAAATATCTTAAAAAGAAATGAAAAACAATGCCATTCATAGTAGCATCAAAACCAATAAAAGACTCATAAATAAATTTAACCAAAGGAGTAAAAGACCTATATAATGAAAACTACAAGACTTTGATGAAAGAAATTAAAGAAGATATAAAGAAATTGAAAAATAGCTCTTGTTTATGGATAGAAGAATTAGTGTTACGAAAGGTACATTTTACTCAAAGCCATCTATAGTTTCAATGCAATTTCTATCAGGATTCCAGTGACACTTTTATAGAAATAGTAAATAACAGTTTTAAAATTTGTATAGAATCACAGAAGATCCCTTTGTATATTGTCACCCTGCTTATTTATCTTATATGCAGAGTACATCATGAGAAATGCTAGGCTGGATGAAGCACAAGCTGGAATCAAGATTGCCGGGAGAAATATCAATAACCTCAGATATGCAGATAACACCACCCTTATGGCAGAAAGTGAAGAAGAACTAAAGAACCTCTTGGTGAAAGTGAAAGATGAGGGTGAAAAAGTTGGCTTAAAGCTCAACATTCAGAAAACGAAGATCATGGCATCCAGTCCCATCACTTCATGGGAAACAGATNTGGAATCAAGATTGCCGGGAGAAATATCAATAACCTCAGATATGCAGATAACACCACCCTTATGGCAGAAAGTGAAGAAGAACTAAAGAACCTCTTGGTGAAAGTGAAAGATGAGGGTGAAAAAGTTGGCTTAAAGCTCAACATTCAGAAAACGAAGATCATGGCATCCAGTCCCATCACTTCATGGCAAATAGATAGGGAAAGAGTGAAAACAGGGGCTGACTTTATTTTGGGGGGCTCCAAAATCACTGCAGATGGTGATTGCAGCCATGAAATTAAAAGACATTTGCTCCTTGGAAGAAAAGCTATGGCCAACCTAGACAGCATATTAAAAAGCAGAGACATTACTTTGCCAACAAAGGTCCATCTAGTCAAGACTATGGTTTTTCCAGTAGTCATGTACGGATATGAGAGTTGGACTATAAAGAAGGCTTAGTGCCAAAGAATTGATGCTTTTGAACTATGGCGTTGGAGAAGACTCTTGAGTGTCCCTTGGACTGCAAGGAGATCCAACCAGTAAATCCTAAAGGAGGTCAGTCCTGAGCATTCATTGAAGGGTTCACTGGAAGGACTGATATTGAAGCTGAAACTCTAATGAAAGGTTGTTGCTGAATGAGAAGACGCCAGGATTCTTGGCCTCCGGAGGAGAAGAATTCAATCTGGGGCCAGAGATGAGGCTTGATAGCTCAGAGCTTTTGTGTAATACAGTTTTATTAAAGTATAAAGGAGAGAGAGAAAGCTTCTGACATAGGCATCAGAAGAGGGCAGAAAGAGTACCCCCTGCTAGTCTTCAGCTGGGTGTTTTGTAGTTACTAGCAGTCTTTTAATGAAAGAAAGGAATGTGTTAAAACTCAGAATGGCACCAAGACCCTCACCCATATTCATGTATTTGGGGATAATCTTGACACCAGATGATTCATCCCAGGCCGTAAAATGATTAACTTGAATCTTATAGAAAGGCAGATTACCATACAAATAGTTTCATTTACATAGATTAGGGGAACAATATTTGAGTGTAACATACTGGTTTGTCAAGTAGGTTCTGAGCCATTAGGTGAAATGGATTTGAAGACAGAGTTTGGGGTAAATGCATAGTACATTAACATAGCTTAAGACAAACATTTCCATAAGAAAAATGTATTGGTTAACTCACCAAGGTTTGAGAATAGTTCACTCCAAGTGAAACCAAGTGTCATTATGGCAACACAGTATTTTAAGAGAAACCTCCTTTTAAATTTGTATAGAGAAGAAGAAAATATCGCCAGTTTGTTTCCTCCTGCCGCTTAAGAGAGATAAAAGTGTCTGACACTTGCAGGCTATTTCCTCCGTTTGGAGACCCCTGGCCTTCCTGCCTGTTCCGTTCAGTTCAGTTCAGTCGCTCAGGCGTGTCAGACTCTTTGTTACCCCATGAATCTCAGCACGCCAGGCCTCCCTGTCCATCACCAACTCCCGGAGTTCACTCAGACTTGCGTCCATCGAGTCAGTGATGCCATCCAGCCATCTCATCCTCTGTCGTGCCCTTCTCCTCCTGCCCCCAATCCCTCCCAGCATCAGAGTCTTTTCCAATGAGTCAACTCTTCGCATGAGGTGGCCCAAGTACTGGAGTTTCAGCTTTAGCATCATTCCTTCCAAAGAAATCCCAGGGCTGATCTCCTTCAGAATGGACTGGTGGGATCTCCTTGCAGTCCAAGGGACTCTCAACAGTGTTCTCCAACACCACAGTTCAAAAGCATCAATTCTTTGGTGCTAGCATTCTTCACTGTCCAACTTTCACATCTATACATGACCACAGGAAAAACCATAGCCTTGACTAGACAGAGCTTAGCCAGCAAAGTAATGTCTCTGCTTTTGAATATCCTGCCTGTTACCTTCTCACTAATACTTTGGCCACCTGATGCAAAGAGCTGACTCATTTGAAGACACTGATGCTGGGAAAGATTGAAGTCAAGAGAAGAAGGGGATGACAGAGGATGAGAGGTTTGCATGGCATCACCAATTCAATGGACATGAGTTTGGGTAAACTCTGGGAGTTGGTGATGGACAGGGAGGCCTGGAGTGCTGCAGTCCATGGGATTTTGAAGAGTTGGACATGACTGAGTGACTGGACTGAACTGAGCTGAACAGAAGATCCCAAACAGCCAAATTGATCTTGAAACAGAAGAACAAAGCTGGAAGCATTAAACTTTCTAATTTCAAACTATAGTAAAAGGCTATAGCAATTAAAACAGTATACTAACTTGGCGTAAAAACAGAACTGTACAAAAATGGAACAAAATAGAGATAAAAAATNCTGAACAGAAGATCCCAAACAGCCAAATTGATCTTGAAACAGAAGAACAAAGCTGGAAGCATTAAACTTTCTAATTTCAAACTATAGTAAAAGGCTATAGCAATTAAAACAGTATACTAACTTGGCGTAAAAACAGAACTGTACAAAAATGGAACAAAATAGAGATAAAAAATAAGCCTATGTATATGATCAACTAATAGTTAACAATAGTCAAGAATACTCATTTGGGAAAGATTAGTCTCTTCAATAAGTGGTGTTAAAAAAACTGGATGCAGGAAAGTGAAATTGGACTCCTGTATTACATTAGTCACAACAATAGTTCAAAATTGATTAGAGACTTCAACAAAATATCTGAAATTATATAAACCCTAGAAGGAAGCATAGGGAAAAACGTTCATGTTGCTGTTGGCACTGATTTTTTTTGGATATGATGCCAAAAGCATGGTAACAAAATAAAAAATAAACAAGCGGGAGACCATCAAACTATAAATCTGCACAGAAAAAGAAACAATCAACCAATGAAAAGGTAACCTTTGGACGGGAGAAAATACCTGTAAATCATATATTGGATAAAGGATTAATATCCAAAAAATATAAAGAATTCATACAATTCAATAATAATAATCAATTAAAATGGACAGAAGAATGAATAGAAATTTTTCTAAAGAATACATACAAGTGGATAACGGGTACATAGATAAGGTTCCCAGCATCACTAATCATCAGATAAATGCAAATCAAAACCACAATAAGATATCACCTAACACCCATTAGACTGACTATCATCGAGAAGACAAGATTTAACAAGTGAGGCTGTAGAGAACTGTGCACTATTTATATATAAATATAAATTGGTTCAGCTACTATGGAGAAAAGAATGAAAGTTCTTTAAAATACTTAAAATGGAACTATTAATGCCTTTTGACAGGCAATCGCATTTATGAGTATATATATCCAAAGGAAATGAAGTCAGGATATTGAAAAGATATCTGCAGTCTCAGTTCAGTTCAGTTCAGTCGCTCAGTCGTGTCCGACTCTTGCGACCCCATGAGTCGCAACACGCCAGGCCTCCCTGTCCATCACCAACTCCCGGAGTTCACTCAGACTCATGCCCATCGCGTCAGTGATGCCATCCAGGCATCTCATCCTCGGTCGTCCCCTTCTCCTCCTGCCCCCAATCCCTCCCAGCATCAGAGTCTTTTCCAATGAGTCAACTCTTCGCATGAGGTGGCCAAAGTACTGGAGTTTCAGCTTTAGCATCATTCCTTCCAAAGAAATCCCAGGGCTGATCT
>SJYA01002999.1:217741-228443 GCA_006410615.1 Neotragus moschatus | reverse complement strand
CAGGATATCTGGCTCTAGATGAGTGATCACACCATCATGATTATCCGGGTCATGAAAATCCTTTTTGTACAGTTCCTCTGTGTATTCTTGCCATCTCTTCTTAATATCTTCTCCTTCTGTTAGGTCCATACCATTTCTGTCCTTTATCGAGCCCATCTTTACATGAAATGTTCCCTTGGTATGTCTAATTTTCTTGAAGAGATCTCTAGTCTTTCCCATTCTGTTGTTTTCCTCTATTTCTTTGGATTGATCGCTGAGGAATGCTTTCTTATCTCTTCTTGCTATTCTTTGGAACTCTGCATTCAGATGCTTATATCTTTCCTTTTCTCCTTTGCTTTTTGCTTCTCTTCTTTTCACAGCTATTTGTAAGGCTTCCTCAGACAGCCATTTTGCTTTTTTGCATTTCTTTTCCATGGGGATGATCTTGATCCCTGTCTCCTATACAGTGTCACGAACCTCATTCCATAGTTCATCAGGCACTCTGTCTATCAGATCTAGGCCCTTAAATCTATTTCTCACTTCCACTGTATAATCATAAGGGATTGATTGAGGTCATATCTGAATGGTCACCGCAGCATTATTCACAATAACCAAGACATAGAAACAACCTAAATCTCCATAAATCCATTGAATGAACAGAGAAGATATATCTATGTATACACCTATGTATAGCTTCTGTATCTATAGCTATCTTCCCATAAAATGAAATATTATTTAGCCATGAGAAAGAAATTTTATTTCCGATAACACAGATTTTGAAAGCATTATGCTAAGTGAGATAAATCAGAGAGAACAATAAATACTCTATGATAGCATGTATATGTGGAGAAGGCAGTGGCACCCCACTCCAATACTCTTGCCTGGAAAATCCCATGGAAAGAGGAGCCTGGAAGGCTGCAGTCCATGGGGTCGCTGAGGGTCGGACATGACTGAGCGACTTCAGTTTCACTTTTCACTTTCATGCATTGGAGAAGGAAATGGCAACCCACTCCAGTGTTCTTGCCTGGAGAATCCCAGGGACGGGGGAGCCTGGTAGGCTGCCGTCCATGGGGTTGCACCTAGTCGGACACGACTGAAATGACTTAGCAGCAGCAACAGCAGCATGTATACGTGTAACCTAAAAGCCAAACTTCTAGAAGCAGAGAGTAGAATAGTGGTTATCAGCGGTTGTGGATTACTCAGTTTGGGGAGATGTTCATTAGAAGGTATAAACTTCCAGTTAGNTTGCACCTAGTCGGACACGACTGAAATGACTTAGCAGCAGCAACAGCAGCATGTATACGTGTAACCTAAAAGCCAAACTTCTAGAAGCAGAGAGTAGAATAGTGGTTATCAGCGGTTGTGGATTACTCAGTTTGGGGAGATGTTCATTAGAAGGTATAAACTTCCAGTTAGAAGATCAGTAAGTTCTAGAGATCTCTCTAATCTAGTGATTATCATTAACAATATTGTATTATACACCTCAATGGTTTTAGATCTTAAATGGTCTCTCAACAAAAGAGAAATAACTATGCAACATGAGAAAGATATTAGTTAATGCTATGGTGGTATTCATATTACAGTATATAAAGGTATCAAATCAATATACCATACATCTTAAATTCATACAATTTTATATGTCAATTATGTCTCAATAAAAATAAAAGAAATGTTTTAAGATGATAGATTTTAAACATGTAATCATTTTTCAAAGATTTGGTTGGCAGGTTTCAGAGATTTTTTTTTCCCTCAACACAAAATACAACATGAACCTAATTTAAAATACTCTGTGGAAGTGTTATAGCTCTTTTAGAATTTGTCTAGCAGGTTTTCTGGGCCCCACCAGAAACCATTAGTTAGCATGCGTGCTCACTGGGTCTGACTCTTTGCAACCTCATGGACTGTAGCCCACCAGGCTCTTCTGTCCATGGGATATTTCCAGGGAAGAATACTGGAATGGGTTGCCATTTCCTCCTCTAGGGGATCTTCCTGACCCAGGGATCAAACCAGTGTCTTCTGGTCTCCTGGATTAGCAGGTAGATTCTTTACCACTGAGCCACATGGGAAGACCCACCAGAAACCATCCCTGCTCAAAATAATCTGTGGAAACATATATGCTAATATTCATAAACAAGAATGCCTGTATAGCAAACTTTTTACTTTTTGAAAAGAGGAGAGTGATACCAAACATCTGGTCACACATTAGGAATATAACTCAACCCCAGTGAGACCAAATCTATGATAAAAACATATGTTTTACTACTCATGCTTTTTAAACAATATACAACCTTATGATGGGCATTTTCCAGGATATCTATTTAGCAGAATTGGTCACCATGGTAACAATGTGAACACAATGATTCCTATGCTCTCTCATGAAGGTTGAATGACCAAAGTAAGCCACTTGGGAGCTAAGGTTTTCAGTTATAGCAACACATACTCCCCACAGAGTTCATAAAACTGCTTCTCAGTCAATCTGAATCAATTGACACGATAGTCAAAGTGGCTAGCTGATGTTGCTGAAAATCCTGATATTTCTGGCATCTTACCCACCAGAGCTGACCAATCTGACCTTATAGTTTTCAAAGCAGCAGAGCACTGGCTATGCCCACAAGTCTTACATGGTGATTGGTTGAGAGCTAGATAATGGATAAAGTCATGTAGTTGATTAAGTAGCCATCTAGATAAAAACTAAAAATGATTAAAAACATGTGGATAATAAATTCAGTTCAGTTCAGTTCATTTGCTCAGTTGCATCCGACTCATCGAGACCCCAAGGCACTCCAGGCCTTCCTGTCCATCACCAACTCCTGGAGTCTACTCAACTCATCTCCATTGAATAGGTGATGCCATCCAACCATCTCATCCTCTCTAGTCCCCTTCTCCACCTGCCCTCAATCTTTCCCAGCATCAGGGTCTTTTCAAATAAGTCACGTCTTCACATCAGGTAGCTAAAGTATTGGAGTTTCAGCTTCAACATCAGTCCTTCCAATGAACACCAGGACTGATCTCCATTAGGATGGGCTGGTTTGATATACTTGCAGTCCAAGGGACTGTCAAGAATCTTCTCCAACACCACAGTTCAAAACCATCAAATCTTCGGCACTAAGCCTTCTTTATAGTCCAACTTTGACATCCATACATGACCACTGGAAAAACCATGGCCCTGACTAGATGGACCTTTGTTGGCAAAGTAATGTCTTTGCTTTTTAACATGCTGTCTAGGTTGGTCATACTTTTTCTTCCAAGGAGCAAACGTCTTTTCATTTCATGCTGCAGTCACCATCTGCAGTGATTTTGGAGCCCAGAAAAATAAAGTAAGCCCCTGTTTTTACTGTTTCCGCATCTATTTGCCATGAAGTGATGGGACCAGATGCCATGATCTTAGTTTTCTGAATATTGAGCTTTAAGCNTAAACTGCATAGTATGTTAGAAAAGGATATATGCTACAGAGAAAATAAAAAGTAGAGCAAGATAAGGGAGACTAGACTGTGGGACATATTGCAGACTTAGGATTAGGATTAGCTTCGTTGATAAGGTAATGTTTATATCAAGGTTTGAAATAAGCATGCGAGGTAACCAAGCACATAGCTGGGGGAAGAGCTATATGCTCTTTGCTCAGAGAGAAAATCGTCATATGTATGTGTATGTGTGTATATATATATATATATATATATATATGAGTGTGTGTTCTGAAATTAAAAATGTAAATAAGGGTTAACTTAGTGGGTATACCACTTTTTTCCTTAGTCTTTCCTTTATCACATCTAAAACACCATTCTTTTTACCAAGAGTTCTGCTTCTCAGCTACGGTGGTGACAATAGAAGAATAGTCTCATAATTGTCCATTTACTTTACTTCTAATTATGTACGTAATACCAATTCTATTACCACCAATTATGGTACTGAAAATAATTAAGAAATTTTTTTGGTTGCTTCAATTTCCCTTATTTGTGTGTGTGTGTGTGGCTTTTTGCATAACATATTTGCATACAAGGGCATACAACCATTACACACTATATTTTCTCCCTTCTACTTACATTCACTATTAATTCTATTCATTGTTGTTCAGTCACTAAGTCATATTTAACTCTTTGCAATCCTATGGACTGCAGCATGCCAGACTTCCCTGTTCTTTACTATCATCTCCTGGAGTTTGCTCAGATTCATGTCCACTGAGTCAGTGATGCCATCCAACCATCTACTCTTCTGTTGCCCCCTTCTCCTCTTGCCCTCAGTTTTTCTCACCATCAGGGTCTTTTCCAGTGAGTCAGTTCTTCATATCAGTGGCCAGAAAATTGGCATTTCAGCTTCAGCATTGGTCTTCCCAATGAATATTGATTTCCTTTAGGATTGGCTGGTTTGATCTCCTTGCTGTCCAAGGGACTCTCAGGAGTCTTCTGCAACACCACAATTTGAAGGCATCAGTTCTTCAGTGCTCTGCCTTCTTCATCCATACATGACTACTGGAATTAATTAATTCTATTAGTTATAGAATTATAACTATTCATTCTATAAGTAAGTGTATATTTGGTGCTCACCACCAGTCATACTGATGTATCTCTCTGCACGTGGGTTTTCTGAAGTTTGCTATTGAATTCCTCAGGGAGCACGGCAAGAGCATGCTACTGCTTGTATGCCAATAACGCACGTGCTGTTATATACTTGCAAGTCAGCGTTGCTGGATATAAAGTCCTTTCCTATAAATTAAGCCAATTTTCTCTGGTATAAAATTTTGTTGTTTAGTCTCCAAGTTGCGTCCGACTCTTGTGACCCCATGGACCGCAGCATGCAAGGCTTCCCTGTCCCTTGCCATCTCCTGGAGTTTGACCAAGTTCATCCATTGAATTGGTGATGCCACCTGACCGTCTCAACCTCTATGGCCCTCTTCTCCTCCTGCCTTCAATTTTTCCCAGCGTTGGTACTACTGTCTAATAGTTTGAAGATAACCTAGTATTATTTCTTATTTACTATTTTTGTCTAGATAACCAAATACTTTATTTTTAGGGTTAACACTAAAAAGTACCTTTCTGTTGTTTGTTCTAGGTTGATATTCATAGGTACACAGTATACTCTTCCAAATTATAGTTAAAGATATTTCATTTTTAATTCAGAAAAGCTTTCTTGAATTATAGTTTTTCATATTTTCCCCCTTGCTTTGGCATTTTCTTCAGGAATGGCAATGGATTCTCTTTGTCTATCTTCAGTATTGGTTATTTTCTCTTGAATTCTTTTCACCTCATTTCCTTTTTATTTTTATTTATATTAAGATATTATTTACTGTATTTATTCATCTTTTTCCACTGTATTTTTTAGTCCAGTCTTAATATCTAAAATTATTTCCCCTTAGTTCTAATTCTTCTTTTAGTTTTGTCTTACCATTTCTAAGGTTCTCTACTTCCTATTTACACTGCTCTTTAAATCATATATTTACATTTTTGTTTTGAAACAATAANGAATTCTTTTCACCTCATTTCCTTTTTATTTTTATTTATATTAAGATATTATTTACTGTATTTATTCATCTTTTTCCACTGTATTTTTTAGTCCAGTCTTAATATCTAAAATTATTTCCCCTTAGTTCTAATTCTTCTTTTAGTTTTGTCTTACCATTTCTAAGGTTCTCTACTTCCTATTTACACTGCTCTTTAAATCATATATTTACATTTTTGTTTTGAAACAATAAGTTACAGTTTAAATTTTCTTATGGGATGCCTATCTGGTATGCTTTGGTTATCTATAAAGATGTTATTTTTCTCTATATTCTTTTCTATAGTAATTTTGTGTGTGATTTGTTCCTAATATAGTAGATGCTGGTCAATTCTATTTGCATCTAGTTTTCTTGGACTTTCAGAAGCCCTAATTAAGGATCTTTTTTGTTTTTTTGTTTTTTTTTTTTTCTAGTCTAACAAGTCCCCTGTGTCCTCTATTGTTTTCACAGTGTGCAAGAATTTGGTGACTTGCTCTCTGAAGCTTTCTAGCTCTGTTTCCCTCTCAGTTTTATCTGGATCTTCTCAGTCTTTTGTCTCCATTGCCCATACCCTATTCAACTTTGATTCCACTCCCACTAATTTCTCTTCACTGTTGAACCTTCTCTTGGAAGACAGCCCTGCTCAGTGTCAAAGTTCACAGGGCCTAAACTGCTCAATTTCTTTAGACTTTGCTGTGGGTCCCTCATGTGTCTCTACTTTTGAAGGGTCAAAACCATTCTCAGCTTTAGATGTTGTTCTGAAGTTGGTCTCCCATGCTTTTCAGTGAGTGTCTAGGTTGAGATTCCATATTCTTTGGTGGTGGTGGTAGTTTAGTAGCTAAGTTGTGTCCAACTCTTGTGACCCCATGGACCATAGCCCACCAGGATCCTCTGCCCATGGGGTTTCCCAGGCAAGAATACTGGAGCAGGTTGCCATTTCCTTCTCCAGGGATCAAACTTGCGTCTCCTACATTGCAGATATATTCTTTACCACTGAACCACCGTTGAAGCTCCCTGTATTCTTTAGGTCACTCCATTTTTTAGTTACTCCATTTATGCTCCCTCCTTCAGAAATTATGACACTAGGAAGTTCTAGAAGTTGGCAGATTTTTTTGTCACAAACTTGTACTTTGGGGTTAGAAAGAGTGTTATTTTTGTTATCCATAGGATTTTAGTTTTGCTATCTAGTTCTGTCTATGGGGATTGGGAAATTACTTCAACTATCTTCCTCTACTGCCTTCCTAGAATCTCCCTCATCTTACCTTTTAAGATGTATCTGTTTAAGTTTTCACCACATGGAAGATTTGAAAACATTATCTCATTTTTTCCATGGACTCTTGGAGTCCATAAATTGCCATAAGAATTGGCATAACAATATCTAGAACAACCTATAAGGTAATGAGCTGTCCTGCTTAGTGGATCACTTTCAGTAATTTTTCTTAGCTGAATTCTTGCTAAGACTCAGACCTTTCAAAAGCTGGAAACTGGGATAAATGCCAAATATTCTTCAGGTGGAGGCAGCAACTTTTCTATTATGGACCCAGAATCATCTTTCTCAAAACCTCTGTCTTTCAGTAGAAAAACATGATCATGATTTTCCTTTCAGTGGTTTCCTTTCAGATGGGATCACTGGTCCCATCTGGCCCTAAGTAAGCTAAAGATATTTTGGTAGTTGGCATATGTCCACATCTTCTAACAGGTCATGTACCAGGGTTTCATTTTCAAGTTCCCCACAATCATATGAGAGATGAGATTTTGATATTTTAATATAGCTTTTTAAAGATAATCAATGAATCATCATAGTCAGCCAATTATTTACTTTTATATTACCCACACAGTTTTTACTCATGATGTTATTTTTTGGGGACCAATCAGTCCCAATGTCTGACTTGTCTAAGATACAGACAGTCTTATTCATGAGTCATTGCCTGACATCCTGCATGATTCAAGAATGTCTTAAAACAACAGTTATCAGGATTTCCAAATCCAGGAAGAAGATTAAAGGACATTCTTTAAATAGATACCGTCAGTACCACAGCACCTAATTAAACAGATTTCTACTAGGGGGTGAAAATGTCATTAAATTGGCTGTGTGCTGCTGTGACTCAATTTATTCAAGTAAATCTGTAAAGCCAAATGAATGTTCAAGCAGTCATGAGCTTTCTAATAATGCATCTATTTAAAATTTTTTTCCCCAGAAATCAACATGAATTTTGTTAGGCAGAATCCATTACATCCTACTTTCTTAAAAGCTCAGAGAACATCAGCACCATTATTGTATCCATTACCCTTTGCACAATACTAGCTAGTTAGAATTTGTCAAAGTACACCAGAAGTGGTTCTTTCAGAAGTGACGTGGTTCAAACCTTCAATCCCTTCTCAAATGAAGGGAAATATGGCCCTCACAGATTGTTGTGTGATATGTTACAACAAGTATTCTGGAGGGTGATTTGGAATTAGGTATCAAAAAGTCGAAAAGAGAATGTTTCCTTTAATTCAGTAATCCCACTTTCAGGAATACATGTATTCTGAAGAATCAATGAGAGCTGTACACCAAAGGTTATGTGAAAACTATTCTCAGGTGGCTCAGTGGTAAAGAATCTGCTGCCAAGCAGGAGATGCGGGTTCAACCCCGGGTCAGGAAAATCTGGAGAAAGAAATGGCAACCCACTGCAGTATTCTTGCCTGGGAAATCCCATGGACAGAGGAGACTGGCAGGCTAAAGTTCATGGAGTCTCAAAGAGTCAGACACAGCTTAGTGACCAAATAGCAATCGTACCATGCTATTTGGTCGCTAAGGCACTTTTAGATTAGGGGACTCGAGAAACAACCATGTTCCACCACTATTAAGGGAACTGATAAAGTATGCCACAGCTACAGAGATGATGGGAAATCATGCAGCCATAAGATACCACATTTGGGAATACTTGGAACTAGGAAACGATCATTATGTTTAATTTTTGAATTTAAATTTGTTTTATGTATATGGACACTGCATGTGCCCATGTGTTCAGGGAGAGAGAGGAGACAAAGAAAGATAAAGAGAGACACACAGAGAAAGAATTTTAGACCCCACATCAGGCTATATGAAATGATGCATTCCTAGATTTCTTTAATTATTTAATGTCCTTCAATCCCCTACTCACTCACTGTCATTCTTAGGGCCTCATTCTACCTTAAGGAACTTAAAATAATATTGGATTTAATAGTTACAGAATATAGATGTAAGAATCAAGTTACTAATCTACAATAATTTTTTTTTTCAGGGCTCCTCAGCTACAGGATATTCCTATCAAGTATGGTCCTTACCATTTGTCTTTCTCTCATTTCTCTCTCTGCTTCTGGAAACTTCAGGGATATTTCTCACAGTGGTCCTGCACACTGACACACATCTGGAACCTGATAACTATTTTCCAGTCTAGAGATCTTTCTTCACTGCTCCCTAGTTCAGGGGGAAGCATTAAAATTCCCCTGGCTCTTTGCTTCTGACTCTTTCCTCTCAGACTCTTCAGGGACCCATTGAATCCTCATAAAGGGAATTAAGCCCTAAAGTTCTCAGCTTTCACAATGGTTGGGAGGAGGTAAAAGGGAAACCAATTCTCTTTTCTATCGGTGGAAATGGGAAAAAGTGATGTGAGTGCACATTTATTTCTTAGTCACCCTGTTACCTGAACAAGCAGAAAAAATTTAAAACCGGGAAAATATACAACAAAACAATGTTCATCACTGGGTACAAGGATAATGAGTGGCATTTTTATTTACTTTGGTTTCATTTTTAGTTTTAGCTATTTTCCTGATTTTCTATAATGGGCATGTAGAACTAGATAAAATTATGATCAGAAAAATAAACATTTCATAGTTAAAACAGAAAAAATGTCATCCTAAGATGACTGATATTGGTCCCACTGAGAAGAACCATCAGGTATATTTGGTATAAAAATATGCTAAATGGCCAGGGGCTCTGTAACAATCTAGAAGAGTGGGATGGGGAGGGAGATGGGAGGGAGGTCCAGAGGGGGGGGGACATATGTGTACCCATGGTTGATTCTTGTTGATGTTTGACAGAAAACAACAGAATTCTGTAAAGCAATTATCCTTCAGTTAAAAATAATAAATTTTTTAAATGCTAAATTTTTTTATTATTCAAGAATTATTGATGAAGAACCAATGCAACAAGACTAACCGGAACAATAAATATAGAATTCCAAATATTGTATATGAGCAGAGAGAAAGAATACATAGAACTACAGAATATGTGAGCTTAAACTGAGAAGATAAAAAATGTAGGAATGAGGATGAAGAGACAAGATGGTTGGAAGTGAACAAACCTGTCTTTGATCCTATTATGAAAAGCCTACCTGTGAACCCTGAAGAGATAGATAGCAAAAAAGGAAAAGAAAGTTGTTTGAAAGTAGAGAACATCTGTTGGCCTTTTGTCCAGGGCTGTTACCTGAAAAGAAAAAACACTCAAGTAATTACTAGACAACAGATTCAGTTTTCCCCTAGCATATTAAGTTAGTAACATATTAATCTCTTTAGGGTTTTCCTTCAAAATATGCCTCATGAATCATCTTAATTAAGGTTTTTTTTTATCAATACCTATCTTGACAATTCATTCATACAGCCAATGGTTTCTGAAGGTCTTGCAAACTCCGAAAGAGTCAGTACAGAATAAGAGAACAGAAAGTAGACAGTAAAGGGGAAAGACAATTTAAATATGGCAGAAAGGATGGGTGTTTCAGAAGACCTAGAAATGCAGAATAAGAAACACTTTTTTTAATTTTAATTTTTTAGTTTGTTTTGCTTTACAATACTGTATTCATTTTGCTACACATTGACATGCATCAACCACGAGTGTATATGAGCTCCCAATCCCGACCCCCCTTCCCCCTCCCACCCCACACCATCTCCCTGGATCATCCCTATGCATCAGTCCCAAGCATCCTGCATCCTGCATTGAACCTAGACCAGCGATTCGTTTCACTTATGTTATCATACACGTTACAATGCCACTCTCCCAAATCATCCCACCCTCTCCCTCTCCCACAGAGTCCAAAAGGCTATCCTATACATCTGTGTCTCTTTTGCTGTCTCACGTACAGGTTTAACATTACAATCTTTCTAAATTCCATATATATGCGTTAGTATACTGTATTGGTGTTTTTCTTTCTGGCTTACTTCACTCTGTATAATCGGCTCCAGTTTCATCCACCTCATTAGAACTGATTCAAATGTATTCTTTTTAATGGCTGA